>APFE030968392.1:0-17173 GCA_000404065.3 Pinus taeda
CATAATATTGAGGTTCAAATCCTCTGTGGATTAAGCCAATAAAAATAAAAATAAAAATAGACTTAATAAAAAAATCATAAAACCATATATCTAATTAAATTCATATGACTACCCAAAATAAATATTTAAATTCATAAAACAACAACAAAAATAATTTAAATACTAAACTGATGAAATTAAAAAAAAAAGTGACTAAAATATTGTAAACAGATTTTCAAAAAAGTTTCATTAGTTTAATAATTATAATATTTGAGGTTGTGACAACCATGAGATGTCAGTTGACCACCAACTTGTGCAACACCTTATGACCCATTAATGTTACAAGTTAGTGAAGTTGAGGATAATGATGATTTAGGGTGTAGATTGATCTAGGATGAGTATGATCTCACCAAAAATCCTATGTAATAAGATGCTAGCACATTGAGATGTAATGATAATCAGGATATCATGGGTGAAGGTTGTTGAGTTTTGTAGCTTGGGAGGTACTCCAAGCCCTAGGGTTCGGGGTTTTGGAGGAGTGGGCGCAAAAAAAAAGTTTGTGGGCTTGGAACCCAAGGTGTGGGTTTTGCACCCAAGCTTCTGGGTATTCCCACAAAGAGGTTTTGACGCTTGACACTTGGCGGATGTGGGGCACCCTTAGAGGAGCAAGGGGCCACTTAAAACACCAAGAGATGCCGTGTAGTTTGGAAGATAAAAATTTATTTATGTGCTGGTTGGATTTGCTCAACAAGAAGTCAAGTCAGCTAGGGTAAAATGTGCCCCAAGGATGATTCGTTGGCACCCTAAAGAAAACATATAAATATAAGTGACGTTGAGGTAATTTGATCACATCTAAGAAGCATCAAATCCCAAGATTACACATGTGTTTTGGGCCACATATCAGGAGAAGACCTTAGCGAAGGAGAATAAGTCTTGTTTTGGCATCTTTTATGATTGTCTAAGGGCCGTAGAGTTCAAAAGCAGGGACCAAGTTATTATGGACAAGTTTTGGGCTGGTTTTGGCATATTTTGTGTGTGGGTAGACCGTTTTTTGCAAGTTTTATCCTTTGTAATCATTGGAGAGAGGGTCGAGTCCTGTACCCTAGCTTGGGAAGGTGTTGTGAGGCCTAAAACGTGGTTGGTATTTCTCCTAGAAGGCAATGAGTAGGAGAAAAAGCAAGAAGGAAGGGAGCCACAACTCTCGAGAAGGTTTTGGGAGGAGAAATAAGGTGCTAAAGTAGACTGACATCAACCCTAAGTAGGCTAAAACCTACAACAAGAAGGACAAACCTGGAACAAGGTATGTTGTAATGTGTTTCATGTTGATTTGTTGCTAGAGGATAAGTCCAGATTGGACAAAATTGGTTGGGTGTCTCAAGGTTGTTGGAGGGTAACAAGGAGGTGCTTAAGGGAGCCCTAAGTGCAATCTTTTGAAGGACAAAGAGGACTTCTAGGAGAGGCAGATTGTTGGAAGCTCTAGTGACTGATCTTCGAAGGAAAAAATAAGGAGGTCAGAGTGAGCAATTGGATCAACCCAAGTTAAATGAAGAGAAGCACATCTTGTAGTGATAGTTGTTAACCCTCCAACCCGAAGTTTGTATTCAGCGGAGTAGTGCGAGAAGGCATTAGAGTGAAGAAATCCCAAAGGAGGTAAGGAGCAGTAATGGGTTGAGATTTGTTCACAAACATAGTTGTGAACAACTCAACCAGAGTCTCTATATGTTGATGTCATGAAGGATTAATGATCAGCTAGAGAGCAGTTGGAGAAGCCATGTTTAGTGACCTAAAGGACTGAGACCATTAATAGAGGTAGTGCTACAAAGTGGGAGCAAAAGGACCAATAGTTGTGTTCAAGATATAACAAGAGGAGTTATGATTATGCACTACATCAGTTAGACCATCAGTGTATCGTGTTCCTGTATTGTTGTACTAGTGGATGTATTAGGGCCATTACCTCTGGTATAGGGGCCCTAGACAGTTGTATTATAGTTTGTTAATATAACAAAGTAGGGTTGTTCAAAATTGAAAAAAAATTGTCTACATTTGTGCACATGTTGATTTACTGTTGTTTATATTCTACTGTGAATAGTAGTTTGTTGTGGTATTTGGATTGGTAGCGTTAGTGATTCTAAGACCCTAACCTAGATTAAAGTACTGTGGAAAAACAAGAAAGGTGGTGGTCTAGAGAGATGCAAAAGGAATTAATCCTTTCCTATGAATGAGATTCAATAAAGGTTCTAGGGTACCAAAATAATATTTACCATTCCATATTTTTTAAGAATACTTTGAATCATGGTAATTTTCTCGACCTAATCTAGGTTCTCTACGTGTTTGGTGGTCTCAAGCCACTAAACATGAGAGGTGTGATTCATAGCTAACCAAATCGAGCACCAAATGGTTGTTAGTTGGGGATATTGGGTAAGGAGTTGGATTTGAGGCTCTTATGGGGAGGTGATAGCAAACATTTTCTACTCTGGATAATAGAATGGATATCCTACTCCAACTTAATCTTCTAAGTCAAATTATAGAGGGGATAACCTGCTCCATCTTGGTCTTTTGAGTCAAATTCCTTTGACACTAATGTCTGCATGAAGGCATAATGACAAAGTGAAATTACATAGGCAAAGGAGGCCAAAACAAGAGGCTCGTGATCTCCCTTGAGACAAATGATGCATAGTGGCATTCAAATTATACATCGTATGTTGAAGGGAAATCTTAGCAACAAAGAGTTGTTCTATTCCAACGTCCTTGAGTTTAACAAAGCTCCATTGGTATAATTGGATCAAAAAGTTGCGGAAAAGCATTAGATGATTGGAAAACATATTCAAAAGAAAATGGAAGTGTAGTTTCAAGACCCATCCTTTTTTAAGATTTTAGAAACACAACTATACCAGATTACGCATGTTTACTAGATGGTAAAAGCAATGCTAACTAACATAATATTCTATAACAAGATATCATACACAAAATTTTTTATGATAGCTCAATGCTAAAAGAAAAACATATAGTAACTAGTGAACAAACCAACCCCTATAATATACCTTTCTTCTGTCTTCTCTAATTGGGACAAGAGACACTCTATATCCTAGTACACAGGAGATGCCTCCTAACATTACATTTTAAAATAATAAAATAATACTTACATTAACAAATTAAATAATAGTAATAGCAAAAACGAATAATGTATGCCATAAATAAAATACTTCTATTTTCACCTTAATTTTATATCAACTTTATATGGAAAGATAAAATAATTGAAAGTAAAAATTTACTTTTTAGCATGAAGGGAATATGCAATTTTTTCACTACTTAATGTGGAGAAAAATTTTAGGTGGGTTATAAATCAAATATTTCAATATGTGTATTGAGAGAGAAAGAGAGAGAAATTGTATTTCATTAATAGTTTCTTTCTAAAGAATTTGTAAGTCCTTGATGTTTATTTATTACAAACAACTATTTTATAACTAAATTTAATATTATCAATTTAAAATATCGAAACTAAATATTATTTACTACATAACAAATTACCTAATGGTTATTTCCCAACACTCTGGGTAGTGATGCATCCTTGCTATTTATTCTCTTAGATCTATTGATTTCTCACCTTGTGCTAAGGATGAACCACATTAGTTGGTTCAAAACATCGACCAAATCCTAGCGATGTGATTAATCGAAACACTAATATCAACATTATGGATCACAAAAGCCTTAGATCTTTAAAAACATATTAATAATAAAAATAAGTCAATACCTATATATAAAGCTTTGAGATAGCTCAATTGGCTTTCCTACTTGTGTTAATATAGTCTTCAATTGATATAATTAAATTAATAAATTATCCAACTTCATAAGGAATTTTTGTTGCAAACAACGAACATATATTATTATTATATCCAATTTTAAGGTGGCAGTCATGTCATACACCAAATTGGTGTATGAGATCCCCTTGTTTGTGGGACAAGGGACCCACCTTTGTATTGATTTGACTACTAAGTCTACTAAGGCATACATACTCATCATACATTTTTGTTGCAAATAGTAAAAATATATGTTTATATATGTTTATGCTAATTAAAAAATATGTTTCATATATGTTTATGCTAATTAAAATATATGTTTATTTTTTTAAGAACTTTTTTCATAAATATATTCATAATTTTTTAAGGAATAATGTAAAAAACATTAAGTTTGAATATATTTTATACTATAATTATATTTATATTTATTATTAAAAACTTTATTGATTGGTAAATAAAGTTATAAATAATGCCAATTTCAAGAATACATTTGGTTGCAAATAAATATTTTCAAAAAATATTTGTAAATTTTTAAAGAAAAAGTAAAACACATTAAAATAAAGATAGTGCATATTTATATCTATTATTAAAAATTATTTAACTTATATAAAATTTTTTATTAAATTGTTAAATGTTTCTAGAAAATAAAATAAAATATTAATTTTAAAGAAAATAACTAAATTAATATTGGTTAAAACTAAATAAATATTAATATTTAAAAGCTATTATAAAATTATTATTGATGATTGATGATGTGGTGGTTAACGCCACTAAGACCAAACTTTGGTCTATCGGACTAAAGAACGAATTATTTAGTTTGATTTAAGATTTTATTCCTATGCTCAAAAAGCTTGGAGAAAAGCCTCCCGAGCTCACTGTAATTTTGACAACGTAAAAGGCTAGGAAGGTCACTATTGCAACAAAGATTTTGAAACTGATATTTAATGTGGTTGTACGTGGGGCACTCTAAGATGAAGTGATTTTCATCCTCGATGTTTGAATTCTCACAGAGATGCGAGAACCTTTCCATCCATGGTGTTTTAGGAACTACCCAACGACCCGTTTCACTATGGAGCTCATGAGAGTTCGTTCTAATCTTGGCTATATTAATTTTCTACTTTGAGCTAGTTAAAATAGAGAGATACTTTTGATCTTCTAGGGTGTGGCTGTTGACCTCCTTATAATATCTTAATTTTCTTTTAGCTACTAAATCTTTCTCACACCACATTTTTTCTTTGAACTTAGAAGTAACAACATTTTTAATGTTATTATTTTTTTGCAATGCAACATTCTCGTCGATCTCCTAATGGTTTAACCAAACCCTAGTGTCTTTATACCAACTTCGTTTGAGCCTTAGGTGGTTTTGACTGGAATTTAAAGCTTGCTCAGGAAGTCTATGGTATCCTATGTTATTGAGTTTGTGCTTGTACAACAGAAGCCTAGTCATAGCTAGGCTCTCGATATAGGAAAGACCCACTTCTATAAGGAGAATAGGATAGGGTGTGTTGCTTTTAATTTTGAGGTTATAAGTTATAAAACGCTTCTGGATTTGCTCAATATTTCTCCAGGATTCTCTGGAGATGCTACAACACCAAACCTCACATCCATATAAGATAATCAGAGTGACTAAAGTTTCAAAAATGAACTTCTTTCTATCCCACATTACGAGGTTTGTCGTTTTACAATTAATTTATAGACCAAAATAAGCTTTCCATCCCCCATTAATCCTTTTCTCAATGCTATAGTTCCAGTTGAGCTTATCATGAATATAATTCCTAGGTACTTGTAGGAAGACACTTCCTCCAAGTTACTATTGTCATACATAAAATTAGCGTAAGTGTCCTTATTTTGGATTTGATAATCATAACTTTTGTTTTGTCAGTGTTAACAATCATACCCATGGTAGAGCAGAGATCCTTAAGAAGTATAAGTTGCTTATCAAGATCAGATGGGCACCTTGCCAGAAGAACAATATCGTCAGCGTAGAGAAGAAGGATGATGACTATCCCAGCTAAGATCGTGCCAAGACATCATGCTTCCTCTAAACAACCTTCTAGCTTGTCGATGTAAATGTCAAATAGGGTAGGGGAGAGGGGGAAACCTTGTTTAACTTCGATATTACACGTAATATCTTTCGACCACCCCTCATTGCTCTTTAACTTGGAAATTACATTCCCGTATAACCTTATAGCGGCAGCTCTCAACTCAAAAGGAACCTTTAGCTCTTCTAATATGTTTCGAAGGTTGTTTCTAGGAACTGTATCGAAAGCCTTTCTAAAGTCCACAAAGCAACAAAAGAGATTGGATTTATCATTGCGACATTCCTCCACAATGATCCTAAGCGTAACAAGGTGTTCTATTGTTGCACTTGTTCTATTGTTGAGTGCAGCTTTCTAAAACCCGCTTGGCCTTTAGCCCGCTTACCTTCACTTTCAAGCCATATGCTCAACTTCCTTTCCAAAATAATATCATATAACTTGGCTAGGAGAGGGCTGATCATAATTGTTCGATAATTAGAAGGGTTATTTGTATCCCCACTTTTAAAAATATGGATAATGAGGCTTTGAGTCCATGGTTTAGGGAACCTTTGCTTGACCGCTTGATTGAAAAGCTTGTGAATGTGGGGGATGAGGACAGGACCTCCAATTTCTAAGATTTCCACCTAGTAACCTTCAATGTCCTTAGCTTTCCCATTAGCCAAGTGATTAACCCCAAAATCAATGTCTTCTAATGAGAAAAATTATTTTGTTGTGAGAAGGGTTTCAAATTTATCCATGACATTTAGAGATTCATAAAGCTTTTTAAGATAGGAATTCTAGTCATGTAAAGAAATTTTATTATTATCTTTAGTTTTCCTAGTAAGAATTTGCATCCAGAATTTCTTAGGAGCTACCTTAGAGAGGTGTAAGAGATTCTCGTATTTTATGAATATACTGACTTTTTTTCCTTTTAGTTAGGGCTTTGTATATTTTTATCTTGCAAATTTTAAGAGATTCATCAACAACTTCTTTAATTGCTCTCCTCGCACTTTTACAATCTTTGTCATACCATGGGTTGGTTTTTCTATTTCTTTTATTACTTGAAACTTCAATTGAGAACTTGTTAATAGAATATGTGAGGGTTGTAGTAAAATTATGATAGAGATCTTCTATGTTGTCTATACTAGATAAAGGAAGCAAACTAGTTTTTAATTCATTTAGAAATAAATATTTTTTATTTCTATCAAATATTAACTTCTTTTGGCTATAAGGATTATCTTCTATTGGATCTCTATGCATGACAAAATTAAGAGTTATCAGTAAAGGCCTATGATCAGAGTTAGGCTCATGGTCATTTAAGATGTCAAAATTTTTTATTTCGTTGTATAGAGGGAGATCAGAGATAACATAGTCTACCACGCTACTACCAAGCCCATGGATGCAAGTCATCTGGCTAGAATTGGGCAACTTCTTTAGATCGTTGCAAATTATGAGATCCTGAGCACTACAAAGCTTAACTAGCTCCGACCCAAACAAATTCTTCCCGAGGTCTTCAGATCTCCTTTTGTACCGGCTAGCCAGAGGAAGGTCTTCGTCTAACCAAAGAGGATTAGGGTTGGAATGATTGCTTACAAGAATAGCTTGGTTGCTTGAAGTTCGAGCATTAAAGTCACCCATTAAAAGGATATTGCCTTCATTCCTTAGGCTAGAAATATCATTCTCTAAATCATTGTAAGGAATATTTTTATCTAGATTCTTTTTCTTATGGAAGTTAGAATTGATGGGGGGGGGGTGGGGGGGGGGGAATAACAGATTGCTATGTTGGTATTTTTATCATAAATGTCAATAATTTCTATCCAACTATATTGGTTGTAAGGGTCGTTTTTATAAATCCTAACACGAGGAGAGATGTTCTTCTTAATGTAACAAGCTATACCTCCAATGCCTCTACGAGAGGATCGCTTATTCCAGATAGACCATAATGTAAAGCCATCTATGTTAGGGACCCTAGTGTCTTCATGCTCCCAAGTTTCAACAAGCAAAATAATATCAACATCATTCGAGATCCAACTTAGCTTGGGGCCTTTGTTCCATGGAAAGCCCCCGACAATTCCAAGAAAAAATCTGGAGCATGTTGAATTGCTATTTATTATTATCTTTTTGGTTTCTATCTCGAATAATGGCTTTTCTATTTCTGATTATTGCTCATTTTCCTTCCTACCTAGCTTCCTTTACCTTTTGAACCTCCTTTATTAATTCTCCTTGATCTTCTGGAATGAGATCTTCATTTATAAATATTCTCATTCTTTTTAGACTTGAGGTTTTACTAAGTATGTCATACTTATGGTTAGTAGAGCTAACCTTTATTCGGATCAATCTTTCTTTATTCTCAATTAGTTTCCCCAACCTTGTTGTTTCTGTGAGACACGTTGTTTCAATTTGTAATTTCTTATGTAATTCTGTCTGGACTATGAATAAAGTATCCTCGTCTACCTCCTCTTTCAAAAGTGAAGATTATAAAGTTCAAGACCCTTTTGTTACGCTCATAATCTAATACAGCCCCCTCCACTTTCAAAACCCTTAAATTCTTAAATGTAATCCAGGAAGGTAGACAAGTGTAGGGACAATGACACCAAGAAAGCCATGAGAGATTTGGCAAATGCACCCACAAAATACGATCTAGCAGATGTCCTTCCGTCTCAACAAGTTGAAAATTCATGACATCACTACCAAGAAAATGATAACATTTATTTTCGAGCCAATTGGAAAGCTTCAATATCACATGGTTCCCCACTCGTTTGGTGCTATGCCCCTCAGCGAGTAGCCAAATTCCGTGTGTTAAAACTTGTTCATTCGGATGGAGAATCAAGAAACTGTATACAGCTTGGTATGGTTAAATTTAATTATTTTAAGGGTGAAAAACGATGGATAAATTGAAAACTGTATACATATTTCTATGGAAAAAGGTTAACTACTTAAAAAGTTTGAATGATTGAGGACGTACAGAGGAGTATTTGTGCAACCATTCATCAATTTCCCCGGTGGGACACCAAAGACAGTGCGGCATTTCTTCCTCTGCAATCTATCTTCCCAAGTCTCGCAGTTGATCGTGCATAGGTATCACATTTTTATCATCCACTTCAACTAAACATTTGCCCTCTAAATTTTTAAGCCGCAGCAATCCGTTCCAGCCTGATTCATTCCAAATTGTTATGGCACTTGGTTTTCTTTTTCCTATGAATTCCAAATGAAAATGTTAAGAAATATGGTTTAATATATGCAAAAAAAACACTAAAAATCGCTCCTTTATGCTCTATAGACCCAAAGTGGTCACATGCTGAAAGATAACAAGACCTGGCTCTGTGGTTGAAAGACAACCTAGGAATCTTTGTGTATGAAGGAGACTATCCTTAATGTCCTTTAACCTAATTTCCATCTGTAGAACTCTGAGAGAAGCTTCCTCCTAAGCCATCAAATCTAGCTCAATGGTGGCTAGTGGAAAGAAATTTGTAGTCTAGTTGTGCCTACAGTTGTGTAGAGAGTGGCTCTAGCTTCTTCAGTTTCCAGCATACTACTTTTGTTCAAATAAGTGTATAAACCTTTGTCTATTAATGAAATGATATTGTTATTCAGTGTTTTATAGCTAGTGCTGAGTTGGAATGATCTTAGGTGAATAGTTGTATATTGAATTTGGAAGGAAATTGAATATAAATATGTAATTTATTTTTAAAACAAGATAAATCTTAGAAATATCAATGTATCATATTGAAGATTCGATTAGAAAATTCTTCATAGAACATCTGAATAACTCATTAAAGAAATAATCAATGACATCATGAAGCCTATAAGTCTATTATAAAATTAATTTATAGTATGTAGTTGTTGGTACAACCATTCAACATAATACATGTTTAAGTTGGAAAACTTAAAGAATTTTTAGTTGTCACAAAGTGTAAGATCCTTTTCTTCGATTATCCAACCTCAAAATTATCATGTATGCAGGCACTAGATGTAACATGATGCTTAAATGTCTCTAGAATTCTTGGTGGTGTAATTTGTATTCTCTTTCACCTAGATAGGAGTAAAGTTACATAGATGAATATAAAATGTAAAATACAGTATTAGCCTTAATTTCTCATCAATTATCTAATTGGAAGAGTTGATAAAATTTGATGTATTTCGCATAGAAATATTTTAATAGGTATTTGTTGAGACATTCTCCCTCATTTGATAGAAATTTGATTGTTTATCCTATATTTTTGGTGGGCAAGAGTTATCCATTGCCTGAAAGAAGGAATTATGTTTAAATATAAATTTATTGTTTTATCATGTAAGAGTTTCTGTGGAATTTATGCTTATGAGATAAGCTCTTACTTTATCATTTCATGGCAATAATAATTACTTACTTCATTAACATAAAGATATCCATATTATTGTTTTAATACTATGATAAGTCTCCTCCACCTTAGAAATTATACTAAGTATGTCTTTGTAGAATGATCCATGTAAAGGTAAGTCTTTGTTGGATGATCCATGAGGGAGTGCATCTTTGTGGGAAAGTTCTTCAAAACCTACACCCTCAACTTGCATAGTTAGAAAATAGACTAAGTATGGACTATGTAATTTGCGCAATGCAAAAAAATGTTGGTGCAAATTGGTTATCACTGGAAAATTGTGGAAGTGTAAGTAATGGCAGTGAAAAGTGTTGTGAAAAAGATATTTTTACCAACATAAGGTGAATATTAAAATACTATATAGTTTGGAAGTGGGAATGAAAGGAATATTAAAATAATATTTGTTTGGGAAAGGTGGTCCAAACATATTGTTTTGGACATAAATAGTAAACTCTAGCTATTATACTTTTTGAAGTTTTGGGATGGAATCCCACAAAATGTTTTTGATTAAATCATGATATTTTGTTATTTAACATGAGTTTTTTTACTACATATATGGATTCAACATCTTGAAGAACTCTTGGAACAGTCATATTGTGGAGAGTTTACAGCTCAAACTTGTGATTCAAAACAATCCTTTTAGGATTCTCAGAAAAATCCACTAGAAAAATCCAATACATAATATGGGTAGACAATGACAAATAATCAAGTTCACAATGAAGAAAGCCAAGAAATTGATAATAAATTGTCATTTATTTACTTTGAAATTTATGTTGATTATTTTAAATGGACATGAAGTAATAAAATAATAACGTTAAGGGAGAAATGTAAAAAGGCCTAAATATAAAAAATAAAGTAATTCATGGAAAAAAGTAAAGAAGGACATGGCCAAAAGACTCTAGTGATAACAAGCCACACCCTTGAAATGACATGTGTGATGAAGGAGCATTGGCTCAAGTACCAAATTATATCTATGTTAGCTTAGGGGGTTGTTCGTATTACTAGGAAGTTGGTTTCCTAGGGTTGATTAAATGTATCTCCTGTAAGTTATTAATAGGTTTGAATTGTAAGTGTTCTCGAATGTTTGAGAACCTGATTAGATCTAGTCTGGTGAGATTTTGTAGGGATAAGAAATCCTAATTTAGGTGTTAATTAGAGGTTTGTGGGTCGTTGGGGATATCAAGATCTAGTTGAGGAAAAGGTGGAACTGAATCATAACCAGTTCAGAATCCTAGGTATAGAAGATTTTAGTTATTGTTTTGTAATCTTAGGGCATATGATGGATCAGAGGCCATTAAATTATAATATCAGGCTGAGTAGACATAGTATTTAAAGTGAGTTTTAACCTATTATTGTTATATGTCAAAGTGCTATTAATTTGACATTTTTTACTATGCAGAAATTCTCCCAAGAATAATTCAACATGACTGGGGAATTCTTCTACAATCCTTCTAAATTGTAAGTGCCTTTGAGCTAAATCAAAACTCGTTATGACTATTTGCATTTAATGGATTTTTTAGCACTAACTTTTGTAATTCAGTGGGTAAACAAATTTACAAGGTAGACAAATTACCAAGCACAACAAACAACATACATATTTTATGTCAAATGATCATCGGCATGGAACATCCCCACCCCCCACAAAAAAAAAAAAAAAAAAAATTGTAGGAGGCATGCATGTACTCAAGCCTTAAACTTGGTAGATATAGGTCAAAATGTTCTCTTATCTATAAGGTCAATACACCATTTAAGATGATTGGCCGACTTAAAAGATAAAACTTATAATTTCTACTTGCAAGCATGTAACTCCTCCTTCCATATACAAGCTTCAATCACATTGATTTTCTAATGACATTCAATATGCCCAAAACATATTATTACGAAATTCCCCAATGGAAAGTCATGCTCAAAACAGATTATTAAGAAATTTCCCAATGGCAAGTCATTAATGCTAACTACTGGAAATAACAAATATCAATTCCCCTTCAAACCTTTGTCAATTTTCCGAAACATCTCATCATTGCTAAGAATGTTTACTTTCTCAATATGAAATTAGACTACTTATTAAAAAAAAATACAACCACATTATTCATGGGAAAACCAATACTTATAGGATGTAATTAAATTATGAGAAGATACTTAAATGCATTAGGAATGGTTAACCAATTTAAAAGGATTATATTTTTAATTAATAATTAAATAATTAAAAGAAATATATTTTTAATATGGATTTTTATATTAATATCATTTTAAAAGAAACTTGGTTATTATTTTAATGTGTTACTATACCTTCCCTGATGACGGTGTAGAAGTGGGCACGTCTCTCTCTTTGGAATGAGTGTTGGTGTATCACCTCATTGATTTCCGTGAAGTTGTGGATACATGTAGTTAATGCGAAGGTTGTAGGTATGTGTGCTATTAATTATTTTAAAATTTGCTTCCAGAGGAGAGATGTTTGTTGTAGGTGGCATTGGGGGTTTGAGGTCTTGGGTTTTACCTCGTCCTCTAGTTCTCATAGCTCCTTTGGGATGGCATGGTGGATGGTCGATAGCTATGTAGTTGCATTGGGAAGTGGAGGCGCTGCATTAGTTAGTGATCCTTACTTGGCAAACCATTCTCTCTACACCTTGGTGAATTTTCCTTTTCTTTGGTTGTGGAGGTTGACAATCAGGTTTTGGGATATGGATTTATCACCTTTGTTATAATTTTTTTTGTTTGTTAAGCTTAGCAGGACCTTTCATTTTCTATTCATAATCGAAAAATTTACACCACATATTTTGGCTAGGTGGCCTCAACTTTCCCAATGGGAAACCAAGTCTGTTGGCCACCTATCCTCATTGTAAGCCATCCAAAAACAATAAAGTGTCAATATTTCTAGCCAAGCTATGTATGTCTTTGTTTCATGACCAGACTCTATATTTCTATCTATACATATACTTGCATGACAAAAAGTAAATGCTAACTGATATAACAAAAGAAAACATGGTAAACTGACTAGCCCTTCTGCTCCTCCAAGGTTGATTTCACTGGCGTGGGATCCTTAACAGTTGCTCCAGGCATCCCCAATAGTTCCAGGATGCATGGAATGTGTCTTTCGATTTTGTCCAACCTAATATCATGCTTGTGGAGTTGGAACTAAATTTTCTATAGATCTTGTTTGTAGCTCGGCATCCCTTGGAGAGAAACTACTATATCCACCAAGATTTGTTCCATGGCCTTACCCAACAGGCTTTTCATTAGCTAGTAGAGGTATAATGTCTACTTAAATTGTGTTATCCTTCCTTTGGTGTTCCCAGGATCCTTGATGAGTGTCCTCCAATTTTCAAAATCCTCCTCCGTCTCACTGCCCTGCTTAATTTCTTCTTCCCATTCTTCTAACAGATTCTAGATGCCTTCATCCATGCCTTTACGATATGCCACAACAGCTTCACTGATAAGATGCTCTACTGACTTCCTCCCTCTGCGGGGATCCGACATGCTCGGGTCCTTATCCTTTATGGGTTCCCAGCCTCGTCTTCCACGTCCACGACCTCTCACAGACCGCACCATGTCAACGCTGCCCGAAACCTGTTCACAGTAAAGATTTGTTAACAAAAAAAAAATTAACATACTATACCACTGGTTGCTGCCATGAATTGAATTGTCGAAGTCGTCATCCTCCCCATTCATTTCCATTTTCCATTTACTATCAGTGTTGGAGGCAAGATGGGTGGAGAGCCAGTCCTTAGAAAGGGCCAGACTCCAAAACCCTTCTATCATCTCACCCCTCCACCCCTAGTGCATCTCATACACCATGAGGTTGGAAATCCCAGGCCAAGGCCATGCAAGTGAGCATAACCTCAGACCTACAGGTTTCCTTCCATGAATTATAACTCCTTTCCCCAGAAATCTAGAGCAGTACCCCTGTCATTTTCATACCCAACATCACCCTCAAGGACCCTAGCAATTATCTTAACGCGGGAATTTCTCCCATTGCCCTAGCAGTTGTAGTGGTTTTGGCAACAAGGCCAAGCTCTTACATGACATATTAACTGACCCTCACTGCCTTTAGCCTCAGACACAAAGCCTCTGCCTACCAGACCCCATCGACCAGCCCCATTCAGCCCTCGGTGTTTTGTACCCGAGTTCCCATTCCCAAATAATGCGAGGTCAAAATAGCTAGAGGCGGGGTCGATAACCGGAAATCTCATTACAAAGACGCATAGCCAAACCATTACAGCCAGTCACTTCCTCCATTTCCCCCAACATTTCCCCAATTACCCTTCCCAATTATCCCCCTCTCCCCCCAAAAAAAACCAAACCAGGTTGTCATTGCAAAGGAGGCGAAAAGCCAAGAAACATACACGTAGCTGCTTGTAGACTGTCTCCAAGTTTGATGCCACTAGTATCGACACCTTCCTATTTTCCTGCTCCAACTCCTTACTCCACAAGCAAACTCACCATCCTTACCCACCTGTCTAGCATTTGCTTCTATAAACCCTGTCTCTCCACTATCATCTCTGCCACCTTTCGCACCACCCTTGCATGCACTCATGCTAAGGGCCACCGCACCCATCATTTTGAGCGTGTTGGGGGCAGTGGTACATAATTCATATGTATGCCTCATTACTTCCAGCAGGAATTTCCAACCACCAACACACACCCCGATCACGATCATCACCTTTGTTATAATTGTTCCTTTTCTTCCATCGATTTTTTTGTTCCTTTTGTTACTTGGAGCATTTGGAAAGTGCATGAAAAGTTACAATTTAATAGTAACAATATTTGAAGAATAGTTAGAAGAGAGATTTTGAAACTAGTTATTGCCCAAAAGGTGAAAAGGGAGGCCAATAAGATTGTTAAATTGTGATAATTTTAAAGACACATGTACATTTGAATTTAGCATCCTCCCAATATTATCAGCCTTTCAAGGGAGAATACAACACTATTTAATAAAAAAATGAAAAGTGCAATCCCAACGCATTAATTGATTAACTTTGCAGTGTCAATATGAAAATAGCACAATCAAAATGAGAATATAGCATAATTTCCTCCAAAAAAAAAAAAAACTTAACTTAATTACTTAATTGAGTCAATGGATAACTATAAAAATGGATGAATAGAAAGCTAAGCTAGCCCAATGAAATTGTTAATTGTTTCATTTTAAAATATATTTTACTTATTTATTCATTATGAATTGAACTGAATGATTTTGATTGATATAATTTTAAAAAATAAAAAATTGTCATCTTTAATCAATTATGAAATTATCCGTAATAATAATAGAATAGTGAATTTATTTATAAAACAAATGAATTAATCTATATTCATTTTAATCTCACATTCATTAAGTTTCTAAGAAATATATTTCAACTTCAATATTGTTTAGACTTCTAAGAAATATATTTAAACTTCAATAGTATTAAAGTGAGTTTTAACCTCTTATTTTTATATGTAATAGTGATATTAATTTGACATTCTTTACTATGCAGAAATTCTCGCAAGAATAATTCAACTTGGTTGGGGAATTCTTCTACAATCCTTCTAAACTGTAAGTTCCTTTGAGCAAAAGCAAAACTCTTTATGACAATTTGCATTCAATTGAAAGTATTTTTTAGCACCAACTTTTCTAATTCGGTAGGCAGCTAAGACAACGAGGCAAATAGATTTACAAGCACAACAAACAACATACAATATTTTATGTCAAATGATCATCGACATGGAGGGTGTTGGGACTCAGAAATGTCATATTTTCATCCAACTTTTTCTTCATTATTCCTTACATTTCATCATCCCATTAACATTTTATCATGTCATTTTCATACATACATTTGGGTTTCACCTTCTTATTTTCCATTTTATTCATTTTTGTATTACAAGTGAATTTATGATTAAATATTAGAAAATATTCATATTTTTATATATATCTAAGAATATGTGAGTTTGTGATGTGTAGGAAATATGATGAAGAATTAATTCCAAGAGACTTCTCAAATATCTCCTCCACCATATTAAGAAGATAATTATGCAAGCCTATTCCTAAAGAGAAAATCATGGAGGATTTGGTTGGCATATCTTATCCATATGTCCTCCACCATATTAAGGAGATAATTATGCAAGACTATTCCTAAGGAGAAAATCATGGAGGATTTGGATGGCATATCTTATCCATATCTCCTCCACCATATTAAGGAGATAATTATTGAAGACTATTCCTAAGGAGAAAATCATGGAGGATTTGGTTGGCATATCTTATCCAAGATACGTGAGGAGGATTCAAAGGGATCATATTTTGTAATAATGGGAAAGTAGTTGAAAATGCTTGGGAGATTTGTGGAGGATTCAAAGGGATCATATTTTGTAATAATGGGAAAGTAGTTGAGAGTGCTTGAGAGAATATTGGATATGTAATTATGAGATGGTTATCTTCCTCATGTATATAAGAGAGTGCTCTCTCTTCATTTGAAAAAAAAGAATGGAATAATGAATAATGGAGAATGGGATTCTTAGCTTTGATTCATATTCTTTTATTGTTATGCTTTCATGATTTGTAATTTGATTCTTGTAATATAATTTGAGATAGTTTTATTGTTGTGAGCTCACATATGTTGTTTGTCATTCAATTCTTCACATGTTGTATTGCTTTTCCTTTATGCAATTTCCTGCTTTCATAGTTAATGTTTCAATGCCTTCTTAGATTAATTTGATTCCAATAATTTAGATTAAATTAGTTCCACTTCAGTCTTGCATATATAGTGCATGTGCCTCGTAAGCCTACGAACCTTGGATTGACAAATTAAATAGTTGGGCAAGTACTACAACAGAATTAAACGATAATATTTTCACCCAACATTTTGGCGCAGATAGTTGTCTTTATAAATTTAAAAATGGAAGTGATGGAGCTCCCGGCGCAGACAACATTTCTCGAAGGTAATGGAGTTTCAATGCCGAATGCCAAAATCAGAATGATCGAAGAAGACCAAAAATTGGATGCGGCCACAGACAATTGGTTATTGTGAATTGCGTTTACGTTTTGCTTTGTTTT
>APFE030968394.1:1753-46690 GCA_000404065.3 Pinus taeda
TCTTGTCCCATATTACCTTTGCGAATTTATACTGCATAACTTTGACAAATTCTGATTGCGACAGACATCCCAATAGAGTATTGACCACCTTTGCATTTGTTTCATATTTCTTCTTCTCAGCCGAATCTGTAGGAGTTGCTGCTGGAAAAGTATACCCTGTATCTATGATATCGCAGACTTCTGTACCCAGAGATTGAAGATAGGCAGTAACTCTTACCTTCCAATATACGAAATTTGTCCCATCAAAAACCAGTGGCCTGATTGATGCTTCCCTCTCATAGTTGCTCATGATGAAAGATCTTCCTTCAAGCGATCACGCTTCTTCAGAAGGACCTGCTCTGATACCAATTGTTGGAAATAATACTGAGAGGGGGGGTGAATCAGTATTATCAAATTCTTTTCAATATGTCTTCCTGATTTATACTTCAATTTAATCTTCAGATATTGATCATTAATTTGTATGTCAGTACCATATAATAATGAGCATGAACAAGAAAAACAAATAGTCACACCAAAGAACACCAGATATAAGGTGGAAACCCAATGTGGGTGAAAACTACCTGCTGCAATATGTCTCTATCTTCTTCAATTAGAAACTCTTTAACAAGGATTGTGTACTGTGCAGTCCCTTTACCAGTACGCAGGCTGCATAACCTGCAGAGAGCTACAACTCTCTCTCGTTTTCCAGTCTCACCTGGAAGGGAGCTACAACCCCCTTAGCTCTTTTACTTCTTTAAGGACCACGTTTCATGAATTTTCAAACTGGATCTATGAACATCAAATAATCATCAAGTACATGAAAATCACCCAATCTCCTTATACAATCAACCAATGAATCACCCAACTCTTCAGAATGCTGTAAACAGAAAAGTAATACCAGAAATCTAAACCCAGAACTCTCCAGCAATAGATAAAAGAGAGTCAACAAATGTTTCAAGATAAGTCCGCAACTTCACCAAGAGGGGCCTGCGAACATCTGCAGCTCTTCTGAGTCTAAACTGTGCAGATCCGCACTGGTCGTTCTTCCGCTCTACGTACTTCTGCTCAGATCCGCACCTTCACTATCTGACTGACGGTGTACCTCCGCACTGTACCTTCTTCTGCGCTGCGTACCTCGCAATTCACCTTCTTCTGTGCTACATGGCCCACACATTGTGCTTTCTCCTGCGCTGTGTACCTCGCACTGCGCCTTTTACTGCATTGCGTACCCCCACACTGCACCTTCTTCTGAGCTGCGTACCCTCGCACTCATGCCGTGGATCGCCTGCAAACTTCTGATTAGGGCCAAATTAACAATCCTCCAATGTGCCACAGTCAGTCATATCCACAGATCTGTTCATGCGCCCGAGAGATAACGACTTATCAATAGATTCACCTTAAGTTTTCTCCTTGATTTAGATCTAGCTTTTAAAACCAATCACCCAAAATTTCAGATCTTAAGATATTCAAATTTCACAAGTGTGTAGCCAAGTGATCTCCTTTCCTTTTTATAGGCAAGCCTTTCATAATACCATGGTCCAAAACCATACTAACACAATACCATGAACCCAATACTTGGGATCAATACTTTTTGGATGCAATACCACAGACCAAAACCATAGGATCAAAAACTGTCGGACTAATACCATGAACCATTCATGAAAATTCCCACGTGCACGCGCTTTTATGCATTGGAGAGAGTGAAACTGGGGTCTGCACCTTCTGAACGTATCACCCGTGTGTATGTACACACTCCTTGGTCGGCGTACCTACGGGTCCGCAGGTTCTTCTAGGATTACCTGCGGGTATCTTATTTTCAATGATTTTGAGTGCCTGAACTGAGATCTGCCACAAGAGTGAGTTGCCATCAAGTACAACACCTGTGCCATAGTACCAAACCAGAATCATAATGCCAACAGACAATGCCTTAGAAGGGAGCATACATTTTAGCATGGTCATTAGAGGCTATGCCTAGGCTCTCTAATCATTCTAGTTCTATTTTTCTTTTGGGGCCAAAGAGAAGGTCCTCCCCCTTTCCCTTGGGACTTGCTACTCCTAGAAGAGATCACGATTTTACTGTAGTTGAATGAAGATAACTGTTGTTACTTAAGTATATTGGTTATAATTAGATAAATTGATGTAGATACTTCATTGTGTTGGGATATAAGATAACAAAGTGTTTTAGAACCAAACAATAAATTCTAATCACATTATAGGTAAAAACAATTAGAATTATTAACCAAATTCCTATAATTATAAATGATTTATTGAATCTTAATTGTTAATTCCTTCGATAATGGCTCTTAGCTAGGTCATGTCTGTAAGGAAAATCCGATAGTTAATTATGTTTCTTATTTCCATGCCCAATATCTTAAAGAAAAACCCTTTCATAACAAGAGAAATTTGTCTTTGTTCCTATAGGCATCAATCTAGAGATCCAGAAGTTAGGTGATCTCGATTACCCCGCACCAAACTTTTAAACAAGGCATAACTTCATAGGTTAAACTTTGCATGGCACCTTGGAACCAAGACACTCAAAGTTTGTTGTCTAGGAATCCATATTATTAAAAAATCAGGCAATTCTTTTAAATGGGTATTCAGATGACCATACTAGCAGAAAAAAAAATTAAAGTAAATCCTTGGAAATATTGAATAGTTTAATGGAAATTAAACCTTGGAACTTCATGCAAAGGAATTTAAGAGTGAAATTTGATATTTTCCCCCTTCCATTAGTCGATGGAAATCTTCCTATTATTTAACAAAATCCCATAACTTCTCCATTTCTTTCCTTTACACTCAACAAGGCCAATGTCGAAATTTCAATAAGGAACCCTCTTACCAAAATCCATTAACTCACATAATTCTTTACAGACACTCCACAAAATTCAAATATCTTGAAGATATGGTGTCTCACATCAAGTAGGGGTTTTCATCAATTAATGAAATTTAGATATCCAAAGGATCCAAAAGATCTTATTCCTTTGGATTTAGAAGTTTGGAAATACAAAACTTCATAAAAATTAGTTTTTTGGAAAAATCCATGTCTAGATGCTAGAGGGATAAACCACATGGTAAACATGTGGAATCCACATAGGTAACCCTAGACAACTTGAGTGAGCATGTGTTGACATGGTGTGATGATGTGGCAAGGATGACATGTAATATGATGTAGTAGAATGACATGTTATGTTGACATGGCAAGGCAGACAAATCAAGATGACATGGCATGGGGATGTGTCAGGATGACATGGCAACTATTTGATACAATGCCTAATGTGACATTTATCAAGGGGGTTACTTGGAGTCTAGGAATAAAAAACTTGTAAAAATGGGCTTGTTATGTTTTTCAAAATATGGATGTTTTTGGGTATCTTGAAGACCTAATATTTGCAGGTTTGATTGTATTTTCAAAGTTGAGGGGACGCTGACAATGTTGAGGTGGAATCTAGATGGTAGTCATCGCGGTGGAGGTGTAGTGAAATTAAAAATCCAACTTTTTCATAAAGAATATTTTTGGGAGTATCCAAATCTAAATAGCTAGGAAATTGACTATTGATGTAGAGGAATTTTAAAAATATGGACGAATTGGAACATATGTACTACAAAAATAAAATCCCGCATTGTGATAATTCAAAAAGTTGGATATTTGGAATCTATTTTTTTTAATAGACATGACGAGAGTAAATTAATCCTGGATCTGGATAATGACTTGGTAAGCTAGTGTATAGTGGTTCTTACATGTAGTTAGTACTACCACATGAAGCCATCTGTCATATGTACAAACATTGATATGGCTCCAAATGGGAAATCTTCCAAGGGCCATAACTTTGTGTTGAGAGTTTAGGATTGGATAAAATTTATATAGCTTCGAAAAGATATTGACAAGTAGAAGACGATGATAACATAAAAAAGGAGATATGAGCTAAGAAATAAAATAAAAATTTTAATAGTTAGTTAATAATTAGACAAATCTTTAATAAAAAATCCATTATTCCCTCAATGTTGAAAAGCAGATGAATCAAAATATTGAAGATAGAAATTCTATTAATTAAGAAATATTAACATTACATATAATATATATCTAATGTGGCTTTCATGAATACTTATAACCATTAATTGGGATCTTCTAGATAAAAAATACTAATACATAATATATACTAGATGGATAATAATGATATATACTCAATTCTAGCGAACTCACTTTGGAGATATCTCCAATATTAGGCTAATAATTGTTTTCTTTAAAAAAATACCTTTTAGGTATATTGAAGCTAAATGGGTGAGAATTACCTATGGCATTATAACACGATTCAACACACTAGGACCATAAACCCATTGATTTTTACGCCTTGTTAAATATTTTAATTATTGACGCTGACTATCTTGAATTTGACATTCCTTCTTATGACAGTATCATGGGTAGAAGAGGAAAAAGACATGGGGGTAGAACTGCTAGAGGCTGAGGCATGCAACCTCCACCACAACCTACACCTACAAAATCTCCACCTAGAGGAGAAGAACATGTTTATGGATAAGAGCACACATCCACATGAGAACTTATGAAAACAATGTGATAATTTCAAAGGATGTTTATTGTGTTAATGAATAGATTAGAGAGAGAGAGGAAGGAGGGGTGTCTACTCATGTTGAAGGATCCCAGAATACTTCCAATAATCACATGCACAAAGAATTAGAGAAAGTAAAGTTTCAAGAAATTTGGGGATCCATTGATGGATAGATAGTTGAGGCTTGGCTAGAAAACATGGTCATGCGTTTTGCCTTGAGGGACTATACCTCTAACCTCAAGGTACACATGAGTGTCTTCCAACTAAAAGGGAGTGCCTTATTATGGTTGAAGACACTTCTACTGCAACTAGGGATGGACATATCTAAAGATTCTTGGGAGATATTTTAGGAATGTTTTTGAGAACACTATTTTTTGAAAGAATTCATCGAAAGGAAACTAAATGAATTCAACATATTGAATCAAGGGAAGCAATATATGCATGAATATGAGGCAATATTGATGGATTCATTGAAGTATGCCCCTCATTTGAACACTAAAAAATTGCATGTTAATAAGTTTGTTTATAGGATGAGGTATAACATTGGAGCAAAAGTGAGGATTTTAGTGCCTCAAACCTTGCATGAAGTAGTTCAGAGGGAAATTATCGTAGAAGAGGAAATCATAAGTAGTTGAGGCTTGGGATTTTAAATATCATCCCTATCATAAATAGTTAATAAGACTATTATAACATAGAAAGATGTGTAGAGGGGACCAATTATTAGTACAAGCAATCAGACAACACCATACCAACCACCTGCACAACAATGTCATCAAACACATTATGTATGATCTACATGATAGAGTTCTAGTCCCACTTTTACTCTAGAATATAACCTCCTAAAAGGAGGTGTAAGAGTTCTAGACGACCACATTTTTAGAGATATTTCCCTCAGGCATAGAAGGGAACAAGTAGAAATTAATCCAAGCCACCATCAGGGCAATGCCCATAATATCCATGCAACACTAAATATCCACTAGGTATAACATTAGTATAATGTTCTAAGTACTATAGTTAAGGTTAATAACCTGAACTTCTCAATTATTGTAGATCCATGAGCTACTAAAAGTTTTATATTGAATGTTGCTTTGTCTAGATTAAAAGTAGAAGCATTAGAGCAAAAGGACTTAAGTTAAGTATAAATGACATTGGGTATGAAACAAGATATAACACATTTGATAAAATATTGTAAGATAAATTTAGAGGTTTGTGTAGCTCGAGTATCCCTCTATGTGACAATTTTGGGATCATATGATGTAGTTATTAGAATGGATTGATTAAATAACCATGAAGCAACATTGGATTATAAAAGTAAGATACCATATTTTAAAGATGATGAAGGTCTTAAAAGAAATTTAGTTAGGAAGAATAAGGGAGTATAACTAAGGTTTATATTGGCATCATAATTAATGAGAAGTATGTGAAAATGACGCAAAATTTATGCTATAACATCCTTGAATGAAAAGGAATCTAAATATTTAGAAAAATATCTAATATTATACGAATTTAAAGATGTGTTTTCAGAAGAATTGCTTGGATTACCACCCAAAAAAGAATTAGGGTTCGTGATTGAACTCAAACAAGGAATAGAAACCATAACAATAGATCCCTATTGTATGAAAAAACCATAATTAAATGAATTACATATACTATTACAAGAAATTTTAGACTTAGGGTTATTTTGACCAAGTGAATCACCTTGGGTGCCACTAGTAATAGTTTTTAAGAAGAAGGATAGGTCATGGTGACTGTGTATTAATTATCAACAATTGAGTAAGGAAACAATAAATAATCAATATCCTCAGCCAAGAACCAATTATTTATTTGACGAAGTGAAGGGAGTAACTATATTTTAAAAAATAGGCATAATATTATGTTACAACCAATTGAGGATTAAAGAGGAAGACATTCCAAAAATGACGATCAAGACAAGTTTTGGATATTATGAGTTTGTATTATTACCTTTTAGACTAACAAACACTCTAGGAGTATTCATTCATTTAATGAATGGGGTATGTTGAGAATATCTAGATAATTTTTTATAAGTGTTTGCAAGTGTTATTTTGATTTATTTGTATACATTGAAAGAACACAATGAACTTTTATGGCTAGTTCTGTAATGTCTTAGAAAAAAACTGTATGGAAAGTTAATTAAATGTTCATTTTATGAATTGAACATTCATTTTTTAAGAAACATTTTCTCAAAAGAAAGAATAACTATAGATCCAACAAATATCGAGGTAATCATTGATTGACCAACCCCTATAAATGTACATGAGGTACATAGCTTCATGGGTTTAGGAAGTTACTACAAAATAATTGTGGAAGGATTTTCAATAAAAAATCCTATAACTACAGTGCAAAAGAAAAATAATAAATTTGTATGAACAAAAAAATGGGAATAAGCATTTTAGAAGTTAAATAATTGTTAAAATCAACTCCTAGTTTTAAAGTACCTGATATAGATCAAGATATTTTAGTATGTATAGATGCATTGAAGGAAGGATTAGATTGTGTGTTTATGCAAGAACGTGAAATTTTTGCCTTTAGGAAATATTTTCTGAAAACATATCTTCAAAATAATTTGGGTTCCTGCAAAATCATCAGATTCATGATGCCATTGTCCTTGTCCAAGAAGGCCTTCATTTTATTCACACTAAGAAACAAAGATCTGTTCTCCATAAATTTGATGTATCAGAAGTCTTTGATTGGGTAAGTTGGATCTATCTTAAACTTCTTCTTATTCATATAGGCTTCTACAACTCATTTATAACCTTGGTGATGAATTACATCAACACAACCTCTTTTGCTTTGTTGATGGAGTAGCCTATACTTTCTTTTATGTAGAAAGAGGTCTTAGATAGGGTTGTCTTTTACCTCCTCTTCTCTTCCTTCTAGTGGCAGTAGGCCTTAGTAGACTAATTATGGATGTAAAATCTAAAGGGGGATTTAAAGGGATTACTATCTCTCAAAATTGCAACCTATCACACCTACTCTTTTTGGATGACATTCTGATTTTTTGTAAAGGAAACATATCCCATCTTCAATCTCTAAGAGATATACTATCCTTATTTACTAAAGCTAAATGATTGAAGATAAATAATGCAAAAATCCTACATCTATGTCTGGAGGATACCTGAAAGGTTAAAAACCTATGTGGAGGTTTTTTTCTCTACTATAATCAATCAGATGGAATCCAAAATAAAATATCTAGGTTTTATATTGGCTATGGATTTTGGAAAAGATGAAAAAGAGAGTTTGAATCTAGTGCAATAAATGTCTCTCAAGGGTAGGGCGATTGGTTTTCTGTAAAATGGACCTAGAAGCCATCACAATCTTCTTGCCTTTATTAACTTGGATCCATTTAGGAATTATACAAAAATTGAAAAAAATCATCAAGCATTTTCTTTGGATAGGCAGGGAAGAAAAGAAGACCATTTCTATCATAACATTGAAGTACATATCCATCCCTAAAGAACAAGGTGGGTGGGGATTAAAAAATGTCACTTGGTTATCCAAATCCCTTATTGCCAAAGGAGCATGGAAAATCATTTAGGAGAAGGGCCTTTGGGAACAAATCCCTCAACAAAAGTATATTAGGGCACTCTCCACTCTCAATTTGATCAAATCCTCTAATTTTTTTGCAAAAAGTGGATCCATCATATGGGAGACAATTATCAAAATTTTCCTTTAATCAATGATTATCTTTTCTAGAAGATACATAATGGATCACAAGTCCACATCTGTAGAGACCCTTGGATTAACAGTTGGCATTGGTATAAATTTCCAGAACCCCTCATCCACTCGCTAAATGAAGAGGGATGACACACCTTAAATCAGATAGAAATAGCCTCAGACTTTTTTGGAAAATAAGAATGGATCTCCACAAAGAACTTATATCTAGAAGCTGAGAATGCTAAAGCCTAATCAATATACACCTGTGTATTAAAATTATCCAATGTTACTATCACAAATATTGAAGGAAGTCTTATCTAAACCTTGAATCCAAGGGGTTTTATGCTCCCAAATGAGGGTATTTAACTCTCACTACAAAAAATTCCCCCCATGACCTCCTTTGGTGGAGGAGAAAACTTTGGAAACAAAACTGACCTTCCAAATATAAAATATTTATGTGTTTCTTGCTAAAAAAGAAGGTGCCTACTTGGAACAATTTTCAAAAAAGATCATTTCATGGGCTAGGATACTGCTCCTTGTGTAGAGCCAATTTTGAAACCATATCTCATATATTCATACATTTATATTTCTCCAAAGAAGTATCGAAATAAATAAGCTAGTTGGAGAAACGACACTTTCCTTGGGATGCCAATTCAATTAAAGAAAACTTTAAAAAATGGTTGAAAATCAGATGAAAAAAAGAAAAAAGAAAAAAAGAAAAAAGAAAAAAGAAAAAAGAAAAAAAAAGGATATAAACTATTTATGTGTTTCTTGCTAAAAAGAAGGTGCCTACTTGGAACAATTTCCAATAAATATCATTTCATGGGCTAGGATACTGCTCCTTGTGTAAGGCCAATTTTGAAACCATATCTCATATATCCATACATTTATCTTTCTCCAAAGAAGTATCAAAATAAATAAGCTAGTTGGAGAAACGACACTTTCCTTGGGATGCCAATTCAATTAAAGAAAACTTTAAAAATGGTTGAAAAACAAAACCCCTCTTTTGGTTGCTTGGGGTATTTGGATTGAAAGAAGCCATGCAATTGTTTAGGATATAAATCCAATCCCCATCAGAGTAGCTATTAACAATCTTTCAATATCCAGGGAAATAAAACAATCTACGATTGCAAAGGTCCATACCCATATACACGAAGAAATCATACAAACAAACTACCCTTGGGATTTTTTGGATGGTATAGCTCAAGGATCTCCCTTTGTGGGAGGAGCTAGTGGATTTTTTAATTTTAATCACAACTCATCCTTAAGAATATCAACAAAAATTGGACCAACCATAAACAACTATGCATAACTCTTTGCTTTAAAACTACTTTTGCAGCTAGCAAGATACCAGGGGATCTCAAATCTTCATATATACAGGGACTCTCAGACAATAATAAAATGGATGTTGGGATCATCATAGCTAAAAAAATACTCTCTTCTACCTTTGTTTAAAAAAATATGCAAATTAAATGATACTTTCTCTAAAATCACTTTTGATCATGTTTAGAGGCACATGAACATGGGATCTGACTCCCTCTCAAAAGTTGGACTAGATATGGATCGAGGTGCATGAAAGTTCACATAAAAGTGGCACGATAACTATAAGAATATATTCCCGAACTTTGGCTATAACCAAAAAATTCTAAAGCTTTATTTGATGTTTTTGCTATAATGTTGTTATAACACTAAATTTGAAAATAATTTTGTATGAAAGTAAACTAACAGTGCCTTTTTGGATGATCCTATAAAGAGACATCGATTGTATAGATATGTAGTCAATAAATTGATCTAGGTGGATATTGGTGGCCACCCAATTATTCCACCTAGACCTCCAGTTAGTTTCAATTGTTTCCTTGTTTATTTCAGCATTTACTGTTTTTAGCAGTTTTTTGGGTCCTAAACTTCCGTAGCAGTTTTGACCCCCTAAACGACATTTTTTTGAGGTCCGTTGCAAGCTTATAGCCTTAGGCAAGGCCCTACATAAAAACCTGTAGTGCTCAGAGAGAACTCTCTAACAAGGTATCATACGCACCAAACGGATATAATATGACCAAGTTACGACCCCCAGAAGTTGGCTGCCCAACTAACCCCAACGGGGCCCATAAAATCTTGACGTTTCATCTCCTAGGGTTAGGGTTTTCTCATGTTTTTTAATAATAAATAGGCCTTTGAGCCTCATTGTAACACAGTTCATAGGCATGCAGCCACCACATCTCTTCTCAGAGATAAGGTACCATTTCCCAAGCTAGACTTATTTCCATTCTGTTTGTAAGCATATTTCAGTATTTGATATTAATGAAATGAAGTGTTAATTATGCTGCATCTTTGTATTTATGGTTATATCAGTAATTTGTTGTGTCCCTGTTTAAATTTGGATCAATGGTATCAAAGGTCTATGCTCTTTCTCTATTTTTCTTTACATGTCCCCAACGAGGTCGGGATATAAGGAGTTAGGGCTTGAACTAGTCAAACCTTTGCAAGACCAACCTCGCAAATCTTGATGACCTCCTAGGGAAAAATAAAATAAATACAAGGGGGAAGGAGATCCTACCAGAATCTTGCTCGAAGAAGCCCTCGAGCGACAAAGGAATGCGATGATGGACAAAGTTTCCTAAATGCTTCGATGACTACCCAGGTGCGACACATCTACTTCCAACAGCTACTTTGGAAGGGCCACACCCTTTAAGGTACAAGTTAACTTTGACGTTCCCATATTTGAGGGTCAGATAGATGCGAACGCCATAGATAAATGGTTAAATATGCTAGAAGGATATTTTTCTGTTCATGATTTTTCCATCCTGGAAAATATTACTTTTTCTCTTCTCAAAGCTTCCTCCCACGTCAAGGACTGGTGGGAAACCTACTGCGAGCAAAAGGATGAAAGTATGCCCTCACTATTTTCGGCCGCACCCACTTAGGATTCGTTCCGAGACACCATCAAGGAGCAGTACTACCCTGTCGGGAGCTATGAGGATAAATACATAAAGTCGACCACACTACGATAGGGAAGGGACCAAGACGTGCCAGAGTTTGCCAATGTTTTTCATACCCTTTGCATGAAGTTGGGTATCAAGGATTCTAAGAAACATTTGGTACTCAAGTATTGCGACTGCCTACACATGTACATCCAAGATGAGATGGAGTTCCTGGACATCTCCTCAATCCACACCACGTACCGATACGCTGTCAAGATTGAGCAGAAGCTCAAACATAAAAAATGAGACTTTGGATCTGCGAAGATGAAGCAAGGCAAAGGCGCCCCCAAACCGCATAGAAAAGGGAAACGCCAAGGTGAGGCGACCTAGGATAACCCCCTAAAGTTGTAAGAAAAGAACAACACCACGAAGACAAATAAGGACATGAGAAAGTGGTGTGAGTTCCATAAGAGCTCCACTCACAACACAAGTGAGTGTTGGTCCAAGAAATCACTGGTGTCCGAGTTGAAGGATTTTGAGTTCAACCTGTCTTCCCACTCTGAATCAGATTTTAACAAGGGGAATGACAAAGGGAAGCATATCATTGACGCAGATCCCAATGCCACTATTGCCACCACCAAGATCCATAAGATTGAGCCTGAATATCCAAAAGAGGGGGAGTGCCTATTCCACTCACAGATGTGGGTGATGGGTTCTCCGCTGTAGTTCATTGTTGACAATGGGAGCCAAAATAACCTCATTTAAGCAGAGGTCGTGAAGTGGATGGGCCTATCGACTACAAAAAATCCACAACCATACACCATTGGGTGGCTTCACCAAGGATGAGATCTCCACTTCAGCCAGCAGTGTCACCTTCCCTACAACTTCAAGCCCTTCACGGATGAGGTACTGTGTGATGTTTCTCCTCTTGAAGTTTGTGATGTATTATTAGGACAATCATACTTATCGAAGTGACATGTTGTATGTGAGTCTAGACCTCTCTCTGTTATTATTTCTTTGGGTACTAAGTTATACAGGATACCGGAGGTGGCCCCACCTACCGCCATCTCTTTGATCTATGCTAAGTCATGCAGTAAGGTCATCTCCTAGACTGGGAAATTTGTTTTCTTTCTGATTCACTCTGGAAGTAAGGGGAAGGTTGTAGCCACATCCATGGCCCCTGAGAAGGGTTCCTCCAAGCAACAGAAGCCAGTGGATGCGGCCATGGAAGAATACAGGGACATCTTCTCCTCACCCACATGGGTACCTTTGCATTGTCAAGTCAAGCATTCAATCGATATATCTCCCAGAGCACCTCTACCCTAAGGGATGATATATCACCCTCCATTCTTGAGAATGAAGAGATCAAGCGACAAATCCAGGAGTTGCTGCAAAAAGGGCACATTCGACCAAGTTCCTCACCCTATGGGAGCCTGATTGTACTAGTACAGAATAAGGATGAAACTTGGAGGCTCTGCATTGATTATCAGACATTAAACAAAATCACTGTCAGGAATAGGTATCCAATCCCACAGATTGATGACCTGCTAGACTAACTCAAGGGGGCCAAGTATTTCAGCAAGATTGATCTGAAGTTTGGTTATCGCTAGGTTCCAATAGAGCCCACAAATGTATGAAACACTGCCTTTAAATCCAAGGAAGGCCTTATTTAATGGTTGGTTATGCCCTTTGGGTTGAAAAATGCCCCCGCTACTTTTATGAGGCTAATGGATGACATCTTGTAGCCCTTCACCAACTCATTCCTGGTGGTTTATCTGGACGACATCCCCATCTTCAGCAAGATTTGGGAAGAATACTTGCAACACATTCAACAAGTCCTTCAAACCCTTCAACAACGCAAACTGTGTGCCAACTTGGAGAAATGCACATTTGGCATGAGCCAAGTTCGATACTTGGGGTACATCATAGATGAGTGTGGCATGCATGTGGACTCGACCAAGATCCAAGTCATTCAAGATTGGCCAACTTCGACCACTCTAACAAAGCTTCGTAGCTTTTTGGGCCTTGCAAATTTTTATCGAAGGTTCGTGTTGGGATTCTCCCATATCACTTGGCCTTTTAGTCAGATTACTAAGGGCATGGCGAAAGAAAATTTTTCCTGGTCTAAGTCCCAACAAAAGGCGTTAGTTGAGTTGAAGTGTTGCCTCTGCTCTGTACCGTTACTCACACTGCCAGACCTACAAAAACCATTTGAAATCGAGGCAAACGCCTCAGACTATGCTATTGGTGTAGTCCTCACCCAGCACGGGCATCCAATGGCCTATCTTAGTGAGACACTTTTTGATACAATTCGGAAGTACCCCACCTATGATAAAGAAATGTATTTCATCGTGTAAAATAACTGACAATGGAACCACTACGTTCTGGGGAAGGAGACGTTCATCCACACCGATCACCAACCTCTTCAGTTTATACAGACACAGGGGAAGTTGTGGAACAATTGCCATAAGAAGTGGTCTACATATATGTAACAATTGCACTTGAACATTAAATATAAAAAGGGTGCACCAATCATGTTGCAGACTGCATCAACCGACCCCCAGTTGCAACGTTGACTACTATTCTAAACTCTTATGGTCATGAGACCTATGGATGGTTGCAACTATACAAAAATTATCCAGAGTTCACCTCCACATGCCAGATGCTAGTAGATGGGAAGCAAGTTCTTGATTTCCACCTCCAAGATACATTATTATGCTACCTGGGCCACATTTGTGTTCCTTCAAGCAAGCGTACCAAACTGATTTGGGAGGCGCACTACAGTCGAATCATAGGACACTTTGGGGTGGAGAAAATATTGGCTGTACTACAAAAGTAATTCTATTGGCCCAAACTTCAATTGGATGTTGGGAAATATATCATATCCTGCACTGCCTGCGCCATAGCCAAGCCATCCATCAAGAAGTAAGGCCTGTACACTCCTTTGCCTACTCCCACCTAGCTGTGGGAATCCATCTCCATGGACTATATGTCTGGCCTCCCTTCTACCAAACATGGTAATGATTGTGTATTTGTGGTCATGAATAGAGTTTGTAGGATGGCTATATTGGTAGCCTGCAAGAAGAGTATCACAGCAGAGGACACTGCCAAGCTCTTCTTTGAACGAGTATGGGTACATTTTGGGATCCTGTAGACCATTATATTAGATCGATATAGCAGGTTCTTGAGCACATTCTGGTCAAGCCTCTGGACACTATTTGGCACCAAGCTCACCAAGTCGATTGCCTTCCATCCCTAGATTGATGGCCAGACGAAGGTCGTCAACTCGATGATAGTGCACATACTCTGCATGTACAACTCCAAACATCCTCAAACCTCGGATGAGAGTCTTCCATATGTGCAACACAATTATAATAGAGTTATATATAGCTCGACAGGTTGTAGTCCCTTTCAAGTGGGTGTAGGATTTCAACCATTGTGTTTGATTGATGTTGCCATGCCTCAGGCGACTACATAGACAACATCCACACATGTATCGTTCGAGGCAGATAAAGTGACTAGATTTATTGAACGCATCCAACACATCTTCCAACAAGTTCACAGCATCCTAGAGAAGTCAAATGCCAAGTACAAGCAGTGACATGATCAACATTTGGTGCCACACAAGTTTCAGGTGGGCAACAAAGTCTGGTTGTATTTAAACAAAGAACGCCTTACCAAAGCCCATCAGAAGCTCATACCACTCTGATATGGTCCTTACACCATTACCAAGGATGTGGGAGACAATGATTTTGAGCTTAGCATTGCCCCATTCCTTGGTCTGCACCCAATGTTCAATTTGGACCGCCTTCAACCATACTTCCTAATCAGGTGTTCAAAATTATGCTAAAAAATCAAAGTGTCAGTTTTTTTTTAACTTAGCTTTGGATCGAAGAACTCATCATTCTTATTCCAACGGTGCAAACGACACTCAAATCCGAGCTCGTACGCAGAAGTTAGAGCAAGTCAAAGTTCAGATTTGACTTGCTTACATGGCAGGATTGGATGATGTGGCAAGCTCCTTTAGAGAATGAGGAGGCGCCAAGTGGCCAACTTCCATTGGCCCCCACATGTCATAAATCACAATTGCAGGCAGGATGGTTTTCAAGAAATGGTTGGAGGTGCGATACGATGGATCGCAATCGCAGATCGATGAAGGGTCAGTGTTACAGAATCGAGCCCCTGCAGATACCGGGTTGCGATGCGATATCACAATCTAAAATTGCAACAGTGCAAAAATTGTGCATATATTAAAACCCTCTATCTAATGAATTGTGAAATGTGATAAGTCCTCGGAGGCGAGAGGTTCATCAGTTCCAGTTAATAGTGTCATCATGTCCGCGATATCGCAATCACACAATTGCCACTGCGTACACAAACCTTAAGCCCGCTGGTCCTTGACAATTGCGATTTGGGATGGAAAATCAGTGCCGATGGATTATTCCATCGCTCGGAAAAATTATCGCTCGGTTAGTGGATTTTTGGAGTGAAATTATGGGTTCCTGTCGGATGTGGAGATTTTTGTGGAATGAATAGTAGGAAAACAAGGGGAAGTCATAACTTCTTTAGTTTTTCACCAAATTGGATGAAAAAAGAGGCTAGATAGACATTTTTTGAGTATTCTAAACTGATTGGAGCAAGTTTCAAAAGAATTTGAGCATTGTAAACACAATTTTTTTTACACTTTTGAGCATAATAGAGAGGCCAAAGCCATTGGAAGCTGGACCAAGGAGACGTAGCCAAAGAGGGGTGAACTCCTTTATCATGTGCTTGTTGTAATGTGTTTATGATGATGTTCTATACATGTTTATGCTATTGTTCAGTTTTCTGGTTTATGTTAAATTTCTCATAAAATTAACATAAAAAATCTTCATTTTACTTGCAAAAAATTAATGAATCCTTAAGCACAATGAAATCATTTGGTTTATAACTTGAGGAAGATCTTAGCACTGCAAACTAATATTCTAAATCAGATCAATTTGGTATCAGAGCACTAGGTTTTTCTTTGTGAAAGAAGGATTTAATTGTTTGCAAGTTTATGGCATGCTTACAAGGTTAAAACTCAAAATAGGTAAAGGAAAGATGGTTCGAAGCCGTGAAGTTGGGTCAAGGGGAATAAGAAAAAGGTTGCCACAATATCCAACACCAGTTCAGCCTCAAGTTGCAGTTGAGACCCCAGAGATCACGTCTCATGAAGGAGAACCTACAAAAAATGACAAAAGATGAGAAGACCTTCAGAAAGTCTTTCTTTGATATGACATAGATGGTGAAGGTCCTCTATGAAGATAGGAATAGCAGGTTGCAAGGAGAAAGTTCCAAACCTCCTAACGGAGAAGTCTCTTCAGGAGGAGGTAATGACAAAGAAGGTAATGGAAAATGAGGTAGTGGGAATGGAGACAAACCTCCACCCTCTCCACCATCTTCTTCATCTTCTTCTTCACAAGCATCTTCACACTCATCCACTAATACAACCCTTACTCATACTCATCATCTTTCTTGAAAAGGGACTCGCAAATCACCTTTTTTAAAACTTGATGATAAATTCGAGCTGCCTATGTATAATGGTGAAGTGAATGCAGAGAAGATTGATAATTGGATTCGTCAATTGGAGGTCTATTGTAGGATTCAAAACCTTCAAGAGGATGAAATAAAGATTCAATTAGCTTCCTTGAGAATGGAGGGTGCAACACTTGTATGGTGGGAATCAAAGACCCAAGAGGAGATTAAAAAAAAGGGTAAGATATCTATTTCTTGGAATGATTTCATTGCTTTAATTAAAAGACAATTCTAACCTCTAGCTTATATGCAAAAAACCATCATGAATTTGTAGAACTTTGGATAGCTTAAAAGGTCAAAATATGCAAAATTACACCCAAGAATTTAGAAAAAGGTCTCTGATGTTAGGTGTGGATTTGCAGTCACAGGACACTTTGCTGAAGTACATAGGGGGTTTACACAGTTACCTTAGGCATACTATCTTAATGTTTAATCCCAATAATCTAGATGATGTGTGTGTGCAAGCCACTCATCTTGAGGCAAGAGGGGAACACACCCCAGAAGAAGGTATTGAAAATCCATTTAAGAGTAAGGGAAAAGAAAAGGCTTTCAAAGGGAAGGCAAAGAAAAATGTGTCTATCAAAAAAGAAGGAGAGAAAATTACATGAAAACACTGTTCTAGAGAGGGTCACAATGAAGCTCACTCTTGGAAGCTTCATCCTGAAATGAAACGAAAAAGAAACAACAACAAGGGAAAACAAAATACCACTGCAACTACTCAACAGGATTTGGGATTCGATTTGGGTGATGAAACTAAAATCACAACCACGGGGTTAAAAGGAAAAGAATCCATTGCCGACACTAGTTCTTCAAACTCACATAATGAAACTCCAAATGAAAAGAGGAGAATTATTTCACATAAGGGTGATATCAAAATGTAACAAGATTGATACTTTGTTTGATAACAGATTTGAAGCCAATCTTATCTCTGAAAACATTGTCAAAAGTTTAAATTTGGAAACCGTTCCACATCATAAACCATATCCACTTGGATGTGTATGTGACAATGCGCAATTGCACGTTACAAGAAAGTGTAAACTGAAATTCACAATCACTGAAAAATTCAAGGATGAAGTGGAGCTTAATGTTGTGTTGTTAGATATCTGTGGCATCGTTTTGGGCAGTCTGTACCTTTATGACAAAAAATATATTTTCCATTGACATGAAAACAATATCACATATTAAAAAAATGGAATAGAATATATTGTGAGAGCTCACAGCAAAAAAACAAATCTTTCATTTTTTAATGCAGGGTAGATGAAAAGAAGAGTGAATTCAAGCAAGAATTTTGTGCTTCTCATGATCAAATCCAAGAATGATATTAATTATGAAGCGTTTGATGGTTGTAATTCAAACCTGAAAACTGATTTGGTTGATGTTGTTAACAAATCTAATGAAATGTTTCAGGAATCAAAAGGATTATTTCCCGGGGGGGAATCCAACCTGAGTTACAGTTGCAACAAAAGTGTCTTCATCCTAACATTGGCATGTATAGGATGTTAGTGATGGAAAGCACATAAATTTAGACGCAAATCCAGGGATTGTTGAATAAAAGGATCATTCGACCTACTCCTTTACCGTGTGGTGCACCTCTTGTTTTGGCGCCCAAGAAGAATGGTAAGCATTTCCTTGAATGGGATTCAAGAAGTGGTTTTCATCAAAGTAGAGTTGTTGAAGGAGATATAGGGGAGACGACATTTAAAACCAAGAAAGGTTTTTTTGAATAGCTTGTTATGCTTTTCTATCTTTTCCATGCTCCTACTACTTTTACGCATATGAAGAAATATGTGTTGAAGCCATTTCTAGACAGGATAGTCTCTTTGGATGAAATTTTCATTTTCTGAAAATCTCATTATGAACATGTCATGTGTGAGAAAAAAATACTTGATGGTGCATGCCAAGAACATTTGTTTATGAAGATGTCAAACTATATGTTGGATAAATCTTCTTTGATGTACTTGAGTCATGAAATGGGTTCTTCCAAGCGTGTTCAGGTTCCCAAGGGCTTTCTGGCAGTCCGCGTGGGACATGGAGAAGGTGAGCTAAATTTAGACCTCTCCAAGATTCATGCCATAACAGTCTGTGGTGGTATCGACTCCATTCCTGCAGACACATGTGAAAGAATCATACATCCCCGTGAAGCCACAGAAGCGTTTGCTTTGCTCTCAATTTACGCAAGAAACCTCAAGATAGTCATTTGGATAAGAGGTTTTTTGGGAGCAACCCAATGTTGGAGGGGAAATTTTGTTAATTTTTCTTTTATTATAGTTCATTTTCATTCGTTGGAAGTTGCGAAAAAGGTCTTCCAGTGGGGAGGCAAACAAGGAGAGGCATTTGATGCTTTAAAACAAAAGATCAGTACAACTCTAGTACTTTCTTTTCCAGACTTGAGACAGTCATTTAAGTTTCAAGTTGTTGTATGTGACTATGCCATGGGCGCAGTCTTTATGCAATGTGGTAAGCCCATTTATTTTCATTCAAAAATTTTCAATGATAAAGTGTTTAAGTTGCAGCGACAAAGGCACTTCCATTGGATGTGTTTTCTTCTACTATTCCATTCGGTTAAAAGGTATAAGAAAGGTATAAGCGACAAGTTTGTTGATGTACTTTCTAAGCCTATAGTTTGTATAACTAGTTTCCTCAAACATCATTTTGTTTCACATGAAATTTATGTTCAGAAAAATACATACTTTCAAGATGTATATTCAAGCTTGAGTCAAAGGAATCAATTAGAGGATTTGGATTATCATTTGCATGATAAATTGTTGTACCATATTGGCAAGCTTTGTATTCCGCAGGGATAAAGAGTTAACATCATAAGAGAGGCACATACTTCTCTTATTGCTGGTCATTTCGGTGTAAGTAAGACAGTGGAACATCTATAGAGGTATTGTTATTGGCCTCGTATGCTTGAAAGTGTGTCTCGTTTTATTAAAGGATGGTCATTATGTGCAATCAATAAGCCTAGCAATAGGAAGTTAGGACTGTACACACCACCTTCGGTTCCTTCATGGCCGTGGGAGAGTGTTTCTATGGATTTTGTAGGAGGTTTTCCATTGTCGAAAATAGGTCATGATTATTTGTATGTAGTTATGAATAGGTTCAAAAAAATGTGTATTTTGATGCCATGTAAAAAGAAAGTTACCACTGAACAAACTACTCAATTATTCTTTCAGAATGCTTGGGTGCATTTTGGATTGCCAACATCCATTGTTAGTGATCGAGATTCTTTCTTTGTGGGGAATTTTCGGTCAAACTTGTGGGGACTCATGGACGCTAAACTGAAAAAGAGTACAACCTTTCATCCAAAAATAGATGGTCAAACGGAGGTAGCGAATAGAACAATGATATATCTTCTGCATGGGTATTGCATCAAGCATCCTAAGTTGTGGGATGAACAATTGCACTATATCAGCATGCTTACAACCGAGCCAAGTACTCTTCCACTCAAACTTCACCATTTGAGGAATGTATGGGATACTTGGCCTAAATGTCCTTTGGATTTTATTTTGGCAAAGATATTGCTATTGAAGGTCATAGCGACATAGATAAAGCAAGAAAGTTCATTGAACAAATACAATTAGTGCACCAAAAGGTTCAAGAACAACTGGAGAAAAGCTAAGGAAAGTACAAAATAAGGGATGACAAGCATCGTCAAGATCACAAGTTCCAAGTTGGAGATGAAGTTTGGCTTCACGTTAACAAAGAGAGGCTCCAAGGAGAAGGTAAAAAGCTAAAACCAATTAGATATGGTCCATTCAAAATTTTGGAAAAGATTGGTAATAATGCCTTCAGGTTGGATTTGCCTTCATATATGAAAATTTATGTTGTTGTTAATGTTGAGAATTTAAGATTGTATGAGCCTTCTTTGATTGAAGATCAAGGAAAGAATGTTCAAATTCCATCTATTGAATACTTTTCTCCATAATTCCTTGATGTTCCTCAACAAAACACTATACTTGATAGAAGAACAAGGACAATAAAAAGGGGAAGTATTGATTATCTTTGAGTGGGGCTCAAAGGTACAATTCCTTCAAAATCCAAATGGATGGAGGTTGGAAAGGTGAGGTAATTGTACCCTCACCTACTGAACAATTGAAAGTGATCCTTTTGGGGTCTAAAAGGCTTCCAGTGGGGAGGAGTGATTAGGTGTTCAAAATTATGCTAAAAAATCAAAGTGTCATAATTTTGTTAAACTTAGCTTTAGATCGAAGAGCTCATCATTATGATTCCAATAGTGTGAACGATACTAAAATCCGAGCTCATATGCAGAATTTAGAGCAAGTCAAAGTTTAGATTTGACTTGCTTACATGGTAGGGTTGGATTATGTGGCAAGGTCCTTCAACGAATGAGGAGGATCCAAGTGGCAAGATTCCATTGGGCCCCACATGTCGCAAATCGCAATCGCAGGCGGGACGATTTTCAAGAAACGGCTGGAGGTGTGATGCGATGGATTGCAATCGCGGATCGATGAAGGGTCGGTGTTATAGAATCAACCCTGGAAGATACTGGGTTGTGATGCGATATTGCAACCACAAATCATAATGGTGCAAAAATTCTGCATATATAAAACCCTAGTTATCTACCGAATTGCAAAATTCGATAAGGGCCTAGATATGAGAGGTTCAACAGTTCCAGTTTATAGTGTCGTTGGGTCAGCGATATCATAATTGCATAATCACCGCTATATACAAAAACCTTAAGCCCACCAATCCTTGCTGATTGTGATTTGCGATGGACTTTCGGTGCCGATGGATTATGACTCGCCACTCGGAAAAATTCTCACTCCATTAACGGATTTTGGGAGCAAAATTGTAGGTTCCTGTCGGATGTGGAGCATTTTGTGGAACAAATAGTGGGAAAACAAGGGGAATTCATAACTTCTCCAGTTTCCCACCAAATTGGATACAAAAAAAGGCTAGATAACCATTTTTTAGTATTCTGAATTGATTGGAGCACGTTTTAAAATCATTTGAGCATTGTAAACACACATTTTTTTTACACTTTTGAGCATAATAGAGAGGCCCAAGCCATTGGAAGCTGGACCAAGGAGACGTAGCCCAAGAGGGGTGAACTCCGTTATCATGTGCTTGTTGTAATGTGTTTCTGATCATGTTCTGTACATGTTTATGTTGTTGTTCATTTTTTTGGTTTATGTTAAATTGCTCATAAAATTAACATAACAACTCTTCATTTCACTTTAAAAAAAATGATGTATCCTTAAGCACAATGAAATCATTTTGTTTATAATCCGAGGAAGCTATTAGCACTGTAAAATAATATTCTAAATCAGATCACTTCCCACCATTACTGGACACATAAGACATTGTAGAACAACTCACACCAATAGAGTTAAATCTAGACTACATGGAACATGCCACAATTGATCAGATTATGGACACACAGGTCAAGAACACTCGCTAGCAGAATATCCAACTATATCGGGTTGTCAAAGCTGGTCAACTCCTGCACCAAGGCAAGTGGCTCAGCAAGGACCAAGGTCAATAGAAATTTTATCATCTCATGGAGGATCTGCACGCAATGGGGACCATTGATTCCTAAGGGGGGAGGAATGATCCAGGTGGATATTGGTGGCCACCCACCTATTCCACCTAGACCTCCATTCGGTTTCAATTGTTTCCTTGTTTATTTCAACATTTACTATTTTTAGCAGTTTTTCAGGTCCTGAACTTTTGGAGCAGTTTTGACTCCCTAAACGATGTTTTTATTTTTTAGTTCATTGTAGGCCTGGCTATAGCGAAGGCCTATGCCAAAACCTGTAGTAGTCAGAGATACCTTTCCAACAAGGTATCGTACACGACAAATGGAGATAATATGACCAAGTTACGACCCCGAGAAGTTGGCTGCCCAACTAACCCCAACGAGGCCCATAAACTCTTGACGTTTCATCTCCTAGGGTTAGGGTTTTGGTTGTTTATGGTTTTCTCATGTTTTTCAATAATAAATAGGCCCTTGAGCCTCATTGTCACACAGTTCAGAGGCATGTAGCTGCCACATATCTTCTTAGAGATAAGCTACCATCACTCGAGCTAGTCGTATTTCCATTTTGTTTGTAAGCATATTTTAATATTTGCTATTAATGAAATGAAGTGTTATTTCTGCTGCATCTTTGTATTTATGGTTATATCTGTAATCTGTTGAATCCCTATTTAAATTCGGATCATAAATGGAATATGGTAGACACTCTTTTTTGCTTTTTGTTGTGATATTTAGAAATGCACATCTCTTTTAGGCTATAAGCTGTTTGAATGCTATATGAATTTGCCCATATAATTTTGTTAACTATGCATAAATAAAATTATAGATTTTTTTCAAAGGAAAAAAGAAGAAGGTAGAATTATAGCTTGCAGTTCAAGGAAGCTTCAAACTCATGAGGAACATTATGTCATGCATGATTTGAAACTTGCAACAATAACTCATGCTTTGAGAAACTGGAGACATTATTTAATTGGATGAAAATTTGAGGTAAAAGCTAATGAAAATGGATTACAACGTATTCTTACTGAAAGTAACTTGAATGCTAGAATAAGAAGATGGTCAAAACTATAAATTGAATATGATTTTGAGATAACTTATATTAAGGGAACAATTAACATGGTTGCAGATACTTTAATTCACAAGCCTCATATCTTCGTAGTTATATCATTAAAAACAAATTCAAGAGAACATATTGTAAGTTACAGCTAGAAGATGAATGGTATAAGAAATTCAAATTTGAACTTGAGAAAGAACAAATGAGAATTTCAAAATTTGAAGGATACACAAGGGAGAAAATATGTACCAACAAAAGAAGAAATGCATAATTTTATTTCAAGGAAGCTCACATCTCAATATATATGGCTTATGTTAAGGTCAAAAACATGAATGCATATATTAAACAATTATTGTTTTGGAAGGGAATGAAAAGTGACATAGTTGAATTTGTTGGGAGATGTTTTGAATGTCAACAAGGTTGAACATCAACATCCAGTAGGATTGTTGCAATCACATGCAATATTAAAGTCAAAGTGGGAGGTTATTTCCATGGATTTAATAGTTGTATTACCAATGACATCAAGGAGACATGAGTGAATATTTTTCTTAATTTATACTTTGACATAAAGTCACATCTTATTCGAGTAAAAGCTACATATCAAGCTCTAGAGACTCCTAGAGTATTTATTAATGAAATACTAAGGCTACATGGTATTCCAAAAAATATAATTTCAAATAGAGGTGTTTTGTTTCCATGAATATTTTGGACAAGTTTTCAAGAAGCTTTAGGAACACAACTAAATGTTAGGACTACATATAATGCATAAAATGATGGTTAAACTAAAAGAACCAATCAAATTTTGGAAGATATGTTAAGAATGTATATTGTAGATCAACAAAAACATTTAGAGGAATTTCTACCACTTGTTGAGTTTTCTTATAACAACAATTAAGAAAGCTCTATAAAGATGGTACCATTTGAATTCATATACGAAAGACCATGTAGAACACCTTTGAGTTGTAATTGAGGATATGTTTATGGTAAGATTAGAATTGATTTAAAAAATGGAGGATTGGATGAAAATTATTACATAACATACTAAAGGCAACAAAAGATAGACATAAAAGCTATACAAATGTGTATACAATTGAATGAAGTTATGAAGTCAGGGATAAAGTATTTTTGCAATTAAAGCCAGAAAATATTTCAATTAAGTTTGGGAATGGAGCAAAGTTATATCCTCATTTTGTTGGACCTTTTGAGATATTAAAGAAAAATATACCAATTGCATATTGTCTTGCATTACCTGCAACCTTCGAACACATGCATGATGCCTTGCATATTTCAGTTTTACGTGATTATATTTCTGACCGTTCACATGTTATTGAATTAAATAATTTGTAGATATTTGATGAGTGATATTTTGATGGCCAAATTTATTTTCCTAATGGACTAGCATGCTCGACAAATTTGACATCGTTGGTCAATTAGGTAAGTTTACAATGGGATAGTTATAGTCCCAACTCTACAACATGGGAGTATGCAGTTGAGGTACATCAAAATTTTCCTTATCTATTTTGAAAACTCGGGTTGAAGTTTATTTTAATAGGGGAGTATGTAGTGCACCATTTTATTTTATTACTATGACATATTGACTTATTATTTGAGGGAATTTGTTTACTTATGAATCACCATTGTGCTATTATTTTAATGATGAAACCATACATTCATGATATGAATGAGTATATTAAATGATGATTTGATGTTTAATATTATGTGATGTTTAGATAACATGTTATGTATTAACCTCATGAATTGGATCATCATGATATTATTCTTTCAATGGTTTAAATGAGATTCTAGATATATCATTACAATTATTAATTAATATTTTTCCTTGTGTCATAGAAAACTACAAGGGCACTTTAACATGGACTTTCATGATTATATGTGTGGACTCCAAATTGGTTTAGGAACATTAAATTATTTGAGAACATGTTTACTTATTTATTTGAATTATGAAAAGTATTGATGAATTGATTACGTGATTGCAGACATAGGGAACATACTTTCCAATCTACCCACACATGGGTGATGGGGTCATATGGAGGTATATTTATTATTATTCAGAGAGGTGGAGCAACATCCCTATTCCCACCCACTAGCACTCCAACTGTGGTATGCGTTGGAAAGTGTGGGACACTTTTTTCCTTGAGGTTACACACTATTATGAGGGTATGCTACAATTTTTTCCATTCATGTGGATTAAATTAGGGGTGCATAGATTATGCTAGAGTTATTGGAATTCGTGAAGGAGCGATGAAGAAAAAGATGTTCAATTGATTTTGTAGTCTGTTGATGGAGAATGCACCAGGTTGGTCCTTGAAATGAACACCTTTGTAAATTATCCCCAAGGGAAACTTTATTTAAAAGGATACGCCACATGAATAACTTGGCTCTTTGAGGTGCCTTCAAATTCCAGAGAGCGCGCCACCACCAGTCAATAATAGGTGGCTTATGATAAGAGAATATTAAGGGGTAACCTTCCTTAGGAGAGTAGGAACCATGTTGTGCATGTACCCAAATGAGCTCATCCTGACCCTCTGTGATCCAAACATGTGATTCATAGAGGGCATTAGTGTAGGAGTGTCATTCATTACGCCAAATATCTGGAATTCCTAATTGATCAATAGATTTCCATGCTTGTGAGAAAATAAATAAGTTGTCTAGATCTGCAATGTGTGCGAGGCAAGAGATACCTGTGTTCATGAGAAATTATATGAGCTCTGGTGGAAAATCAAATGATTTCCCACAACCAAACCAAGGATCCATACCAATCCAGACCAAGTCACCAAATCCAACCCTCCAGGCCATACCATCATGAATGTAAGATAGAGAGTTCAATACAACTCACCATATAGTTGAGATGTTAGATATGTTCCAAGTAGGGTGCCTGATCCAGTCAAGGGGGTGGAGTGGAGTGATATATTTCTAAATAACCACCTCGGTCCACAAATTATTTACAGTGAGAACTTGCCAACCCATCTTGGAAGCAAAATATTTTGCAAAGGCTTCAAGATTTTTCATGCTCCAACCTCCCCATTTCTTAGGAAGTGCGATGTGTTCCCATCTGACCCAAGCATAAGTATGTCCTTCTTGTTTCCCCTTCCATAGGAATCTACAACATAGCTATTGAATTCTAGCCAAGATGCCCCTTGGAATCCAAGCCAAGGAAATCCAGTACATCGGTGTTGCCTCTAGAACAAATTTTATAAGAGTGAGGCACCCAACCCTAGAGAGCCACCGATGGTTCCAGATATTCAGTATCCTTTCAATCTTTGGGACTAGCCATGTCCAATCAACTATTTTGTAGTGAATGGGATTGAGTCGAAAGCCAAGATATTTGCGGCCATCATCAAAGGGAGGAATAGAAAAGGGGAAGCTCTAATGTGCAAAGTGAGATTCAAATTGGGAGCAACCAACATCAGTCAAGGTTGATTTTTGTTGATTACACTCCATGCCAGTAGAAAAGAAGAAGGAATTTAAGATATAAAAGAATACAAACATATCACCAATCGATCCATTAAGGAAAATAAGGACATCATCAACAAAGAGCAGATGTGATATGATGCAATTGTTGGCAATTTTAATACTCTGTAGCCTACCCAATCTTCTTTCCTCGAATATGAGCCAACTCAAACCTTCCATGACCAACAAAAAAATAAGGGGAGAGAGTGGACAACCTTCTCTTAGACCCCACTTAGCATGAAAAAATGGAGAGGCATAACCATTGATAAGAACACTATAAGAGACATTGGTAATGTAGGACATGATCTAGTTAATGAAAGATACAGGGAAACCCAAGTGAGTCAAGAGCATTCTCAAATATAACAAGCTGGTATGATCAAAAGCCTTTGCCAAATAAATCTTAAGGATCATACCTTTTAGCCTCTTGATCTTGATAGAACGCAAAACCTCATGTGCAGTGCAAATAACTTCATGGATCTTATGATGATTAAGGAAGGAAAACTGTTCCGATGAGATGTTCTCAGATAAAATAGTCTTAAGGTGATTTGCAATGATTTTGGCGATAATCTTATATATGCAATTGTAGAGAGAAATAGGCCTAAAGTCATTGAAGGTCTGGGGAGAGTCAGATTTCGGAATAAAGGCGATGAAAGTTGAGTTGAAAGCATCATACATACGGCCATTGACCTGAGCTTCTTCAATGACTTGAAGCAATTCATTTCCTAGCATTTCAAAGAAGGCTAGATAAAATTCAACCAGCCAACCATCTGACCCAAGACTCTTATCTTTTTTGAACCATTTGAGAGTTACTTCCAATTCTCCCATAGATACAGGCTTGTTGAGATCCTCTGCAACATCCTGGTCAATGAATCTAGGGAACAATCTGAAAACTTTGATAATCTCAGCAAGAGTAGACTCCCGAGGTGCCTTAAAGAGCTGTCTAAAATGTGATGCATTGAGATTGGTTAATTGGTTGAAGGATTGTACCAGATGACCAGAATCATTCTCCAAGTGTCAAATCGTATTGATGGCATGATGACCATTTGAAAATTTATGGTAAAACTTTGTGTTGTCATCCCCAGATTGTAACCATATGGCTTAGCTCCTTAGTCTCCAGGTTTCTTCTCTGTCCTTCATAATTCTGGTCCTCTTTGCTTCAAGATTTGTGAGGTGCTCTTTTGCTTCAATAGAATCAAATCCCCTTCCATCCACTACAACTAGATTAGCTAAATCATGTTAAATATTGTTGAGAATGAGTTTGTCCCTCACCCATTTAACTCTGGCCCATTCAATAGTTTTACACTTAATATAGAGAATCTTTTTAGCAAAGCAATCAGTGTGTGACTAACCAGGAGCAGGGGGAAGAGATTTCTAATAATCAGAGACCATTTTGGTGTAATCCTCATCCTTGAGCCAAGTTTAATTAAACTTAAATGGGGATTTTGGATTCCGAATAACTCCCACAATTTCAAGGTAGATAGGAAAGTGGTAGGATAATCCTCCTAATCCCACCCATCGTATATACAGGGAGAGTCTTTCGATAAGAGTTTCTCTTAAGAGGAAATGGTCAAGTCTTCTGGCAAGAAAAGCGTCTCCAATTCTTCTGTTTTTCCAGGTAGGGAGAGGCCGAGCCATAGCAAAATCAATGAGGTGGTGTTCCTCCAATAGTAGGCTAATGGGATCAGAAAGTGGATCAACCTGTGCATTGTGTGCCCACGATTCAACATGCCCAATGGAGAAATTGAGATCTCCCCCCAAGATAATGTTATCTGCATGCATAAAAGAAGAATTGAGGAGTTTTTCCCAATATGCAACCTTGTTAATGCAGGGACAATATGCATTAATTAGTCTCAAATCCCTCCCAAGATATGAAGAAAATATGTCAGCCCAAATAAATCCATCACCTCCCCAAATATTAAATAGCTTGATTGCCCTAGGATAGTACCCAAAATAAATACCTCCAGATCGACCACAAACATCTAATGCATGAAAATGCCAACCATATACAAAGGCTTCAAGGATGGGGATAATCTGATCAATAATTCAGGTGGTTTCTTGTAGGAAAATGATGTCCACCCTCTCAAGTTTGAGGAGTCTTCAAAAGGTTAGCTTTTTGGCAAGACTAGCTAGCCCGCAAAAATTGAAAGAGAGCCACTTCACGGAGGACTAGAGGAAAGGGTGCTCATAGCTCTAAGGAACTTGTCAATGGAAAGTTTTTTACCCCCAACAACATCTAGGCAACCCTGGTGAATAGCCTTGGACATAAAAGAATGCCTGCCCATGGAATATTTGGATGCTTTTAGAGGGGGAATGATACCAAGACCGCAACAAGCATCGGATGATGATTTGACCAAGGAGCGGAGAAGATAAGGATGGCTCGGATGAGAATTATTAGAGGTCTCAGATAGGGGAGAAACTAGAAGAGCATTAGGGATAGTAGAGAGGGTGTCCGAGAAGGCGGTTAGAGGGTATACAGAGGGGAAAATTAGAGGGGGGAAGACAAATATAGATGATATGATGCAATGAGAAAAATATGTAGATAAATAATTTGAAAGAATAGTATCATAAACAAAGGGAGGAAAATGAGGGAGATGAGAGGATAGATTACTCAAAGTCATACCATCAACATATATATATATATAGCTAAGGAAAATCTAGGCAGATCCACTCGAAGAGATCACATCCTATCGGCCAAACTAATCGGAGCCTACCCTCGAGGGCGTCGAGGAGAATTGACCTAGTGACCTCCCAATGGCAAGGTGCTTTAGCAATAGGACCTTGACTAATTGAGCTAACCCTCGAGGATTAATAATTAAGTATATTATAAACATTGTTGGCTTGTTGGGGCCTGACCCAGGTTCAGAGGTGATTTAGCCAAACAAATCTCGGTACTATTGGCCCTTTCGGCAACAATCTACGAAGCACGGACTAAGGTCTCACCCGAAGTAGTATGGGAGGGTGCTAGAACCAGGTTTCCACACCCTAGGGATGTCTTATGATTTTCGGTGGTACGCGGTTTGACCCTGCATGCACGTTGCTACGCGTACTTATCAGTACCTCGCAACCTGTGATGTTGCCTTTGCGCAACCCTACTCGGGGCTCGATTCACATTGTTACCGAATCCCTTATTATTAGCCCGATATTAGCTGATCACTTAGCTTATCTGCCTATGTTTAGTTATGCTTAATAGTGTTTTATTCATACAAGTGCGCACGATAAATAAAACAGTATAAGTGCAAAAGATATCAACCACATAATAACTCAAAATAGATACACAAGATTTGGAATCAAACTTCTCTTTATTATTCTTCTTCCTTGGTTACAGACTCGACTCCACCCTACGCACTCAGCTGCAGGGGTCCGCGCACTCAGCTGCGGACTCTACTAGGCCTCTGCGCACTCAGTTGCAGAGCCTCTTCCTACTACTACGACCCAAGACACTTAGACTCTTCTTCTATGCTTCGTTATCTCATTCTATCCATTAGATTCCATCTTCCATTTCTCATTATCTTTACAGCTTAGAGCAAGGCTCTATTATACAATCCCATGGTCTGCGGACCATGGGTAGGCCAACACTACATTCAAAACTTAGGGCAGACAACCCTACGACTCTAACATACAATTTGCGCTCCACGCCCGCAATTCGCAGAGTCTTTACAACAATGTTACTCAAAATTTGGGCTTTGCACCCCCAAAACATGCTGTGGGGAGATTCCATGCCCAACAAACATATACATTATTTTATAGAATTAATATTTAACTAGCATAGATAGATCCTAACTTTGAATCTATCAAGCGATGAGAGGGATCAAATCCCTCAAGGTGTAAACCTCTCTTTTGAGTGAAAAACTTGAGGAAATGTTTTCACCTTCAGAGATTTGATCTCTCTCCGCGCTTGATAGATCTGGAGTTAAGATGGATCTACAATGTATATATATGTAAAAGGGAATAACTCATTGTGTCGAGAGATGCTCTGTAGCCTGATATGGGATAAATCCCTTGCATTGGTGCTCCAAAGAATAAAAGGGCTGATGAAATATTTTCATTCTAAAGAACCCTACCAAATTATTAGAATTCATATGTTGAGGCTGACATAAAAGTAAATAGATCTTGATCCTTGGAAGAGACTAAGCTCGAAATAAATGAATCTAGTCATTTTTCCCCATCCCCTAAGGTTAAATGTATTTTGATTATCAGTTCATCTCCCGATCTCCTCTTTATTTGGAAATGTGTTTTGGAATAAGATATAAATCCCTTCCCCCTCTACTCCCTACTCCTATTCCCCTCTTCCCTTCTTCCCTTATTCTCTCTTACCCTCCACCCCCATGATTATTTCCCTTTGTGTCACTTCCTTTCTCCCCATCAAGTTACCTGTAGGTGTATCATTCATAAGGAACGACTGGATACTCCTTAACATGGCATAACACGATGTCTATCAATGTGCATTTGCTTCTACTTTATGTTCACATGCTTGTTATTATTGCCTCTATCTACCTGGATCTTGGAAATGATCTTCTCTTAGGTTAATGATGACTTTTGTTGGAAGCGACACTGAGGAATTTAATGGTAGAATGATGAGAAACGTGTGGTTGAGTAGGGGAATTCACAATAAATCAGACTCTCGTCCAACCCCTGAAGTTTCCATGTTTGAATTAACTTCTTGGTCTGTTTCACCACCTTTGAGAATTGATAATTTTTTTAAAGTACCACCCCAAATTTTCATTATGGCATCCAGGCGCACATCCTTTAGGAAGATCTGTGAAGAGCTCCTCTTTCTCATATTTTAATTGCTTATCCACTGGATTGTTTGCTTATGGGCTCGATATTCTTGTTTGCAGGAAATATGGCGTAAAGGTCTCTCAGGCTCACAATCATCTTCAACATTACCTTACATGTTATCTTTGGTTAGTAACACATTGACTCAAGTTCAATTGCATGAAGATACCTCTAGGTTGCATGTTTCCAATTTGGTCATTCTCAATAGAAATGTTTCAGAATGAAACTCCTCTAAGTCAGGCCCATATCCCGTTGCTTGGAGTTTCAATTTAGGTTTCCTAGAATGGTTTGGGGCTCTGCTAGGTGCCTCTTCTCTTATTCTCAGACCCTTTCCCTTTGGTGGTTTTAAGAATCATTTGGTTTGTAAAAACCTCGGGTTAAAGTTTCATGTAATAAAGGATAATAAAGGCAAAATAAGACCAAAGTCACCGTACACGTATTCCAAGATGAATGTTGGGTAAGCACTGTAGCGGGCATCACTTTCGATTTATCTATGGCTATGGAAATTGGAAAATGAATTGGAAAAGAAAAAGAGACAATAATTGACATTTAATTATGAAAATAAAGTAAAAGAGGAGATAATGAAGGTGAAGAGACACAAATATGCATGCAAGGGAAATTGGAGGAAAAATGAAGGAAAATGAAGAAAAAGGGAGACATCAATAATAAAAAAGGCATCAGAGAATCAGTTCACAACTTTTACCCATCTTTGGAGCAGGTGTAGCAAAGGAAAGAGAACAAGCAGTTGGATAAGCAAGTAAAGGAAGGAAAAGGACAAGCAAAGGAAAGCAAGGGAGCACAAGGAGAAGGTTGGATTAGCAACTTCAACAGAAAGGTTTTGTAGGTAACAGGTTTCATGAGTAATTTCCTAGCTAAGGTGTAAATTTATGGTACATGCATTTGTTTATTTGGTTCATTCTGACATGGGTTTTTCCTGGAGTGACAGTGGTTTTAGCCTTCCCTTTCCATTTCCTAGATAGCCATGGTGTGATGGGATTCATTCTAAATTGAGCCTTGGATTACTGAAAGATTTTGGAATCGGGTGAGGTGGTCTCAGGAAAATTCCCAAGGTTTGGGCGTGGAGATGGTTTTCTCTGGGAATCCCTTAACATGTGGGTGGAGAAATATAAATTTCTCAAGGTATGGTGAATAAATTATGAGGAATCCAAGTTTGGTTTGGTTTTGTAATCTCGGGACTAGTTTAGGTGAGATTACTACACCTTGAGGGTGGAGGTGGTTTAACCTCTGGATTCCCTGGTTTTTTATGTCTTGGTTTATTCCATGAGATCCCACATTCATGCTTGGAATATGGAACAAGGGTGATTGGTTGAAAGAAATATTTAGTTCAACCTAATCTATGGTCGAGTGGTATGTGGAAGTCCCTAACTTGGTTGGCATTTTCATATGTTAATAAGAGCTATTTTCCTATTTTTATCTATGAGCACTTGTACTTGTTATTATGTTGAAATGATGGAAAATTGTCCATGGTTTTTGTTATGGCTATATGCAGGTTATAAGCATGTTTATTTGATGTTCTCTAGCTATGTCTCTTGTTCATGATTTGATAAGTATTTCAATGGTTGATGAATGTGTTGTCACTTACTGCAAAATGTGTTTCCAGCTGTCCAAAAAGTAAATGAGCAGAGAAGTTTGAAGTCATTTTCCAAAAATTAGAAGGACTCAAATCCTAAATCTTACCCTCTCCATTGGAAAGTTCTCTGAACAAGCCAATATGTGGAAGTCCAAAAATGGACTCCTGGATCAAAATATATGGTCTACTGAAGTTTCAAGGATTAAAGCCTCTGGAAGGAAAGAATATTGGAGATCACATATCAAAGGTCTAAAATATCGGCAATCACATATCGAAGGTCTAGAGATATCGACAATCGCATATCAGAGCATCAAGCATACTAATGCATCACAACATCATAGCATCAAGCATATCGACACATTTCATATCGGAGGTCCAGAGACATCAAAGATTGGTGTTCGCAACATCGAAGCTCAGAGGAGATCGAAACATTGGCAATCGAAGGATCAAAACTTATGAAAGTGAAAACCTTTAAAAAGTTACAATATTGTTAAAATTTCCAATAGCATTAAAATCCGTCAGGGAGCGTCAATAAGGAATAACAAATGACTTCATTGCAAAACCAAAGGTGGACAGGCCCTTTTCGCTCTCCTCTAGCAGGACACGTGGCAGAATATGAGTGGATCCGATAAAGACATGTGGTAGGTAGTTTTGGTGTTTTGACGGGCCTAAGGGGGAAAATATTGGTGACATGTGTCACAACCGAGGAAGTTCCATGTGGAGTGATGACATCATATCGGAGGTCGACAAATCAGAGGTTGAGGATGTCGACACTTTATAACAGTTGGCAACTGAGAAAGTGTTCATAAGGGGGCTCCGATATTAGGGCTGGGACATGGTGTTATACAGAATTTATACCTATGGATAAGTATATCTTCCCTAAGTGGGTAGTTACACTTAGAACAACTGAAGTAAAGATGTTTAACCTTTTCCTACAATAAACAAATAAGATAAAAGAACCTACTTGTGATCCTTCGCTTCCTTTGATCTCCTTTGAGTTGCTCCCGTCGCTCCCACTCAAACTGAATTCACTCAATTGGTACCTTCCAACATAAACAGAAGACGACAACAATCAAAGCATATGATCTATTTATTGTAAACAAATACAATCGACAACATTTGAACATACATTCATCATAGATATAGACAAAAGATTGGAAAAGAAACAAACAAATTTATTGATGGATAGAAGGAGAAGTTACACCCAATGTGGTTCGATCTCATGTCACTCATCCAGCTTAGTCCAAACCCTCATCACGCAAATAGCAACTTCAATCTAGCATCATAACATTACTTGACAATGATTTCAAGTCTCTAAACCAACAATATTTCTCTATAATATCCAGCCCCCTTGGCTCTATGATGGGAAGCTAATTTATAGATGAATGCAAGTGGTTTTGTCATTAATATGGCATTGAATGGTTTTCCATAATTGGATGATTAGTTTCCATGTTAAAAGGGATGAGAGGATAGAGGATTAGATGATCCAAGGCTATCCTAAGTCAAGCTCATATTAATAGGATAGGAGCTGGGTTCCTTCTAGAAGGCTCTAGAAAGGAGGAATATACTTAGGATCCAATGAACATTTCGAGGATTCTCACCTAACACGGGCTTGAGTGGGCTTAGGTGCTCTGCAACGCTGCCTTGAATGGGGTTACTTTCTTTGCAGAGCACTTACCCCTAACCAGGGGTGCGTTGGTGACCCAAGGAAGCACTTCAGCAGGGTTTGAAGTCAGGAAACTCTCATGGATGAAAGCACTCAATGAGGTGGCATGTCTAGGGCATGTAGAAACTGAATTAGAGTTTGACAGACCCTGTTTACACTGATTTAATCATCGGGAGTGATGTGACCAAATAGAAATGTAACAAATGGTACAGAAGAACTTATAGAACCAAGGGTGCTAAGCTCTTAACAAAGGAAAAACGGCCCCCGAGCAGGAACAGAATGTCCTAGCGCCTTAAGGCTAAGCCTCCGGTCACTGCACCCAGTCCCATGGAAGAAAATAGAAAGGGGCTAAACAAAAGGGGCCAAGGAAATCGAAACTCTGTTTTCGTAATGTCTTTAAGAATAAATGTCCTGATGAGTAAAATATCTAATATAACATTATTGCAATAATACAATACATATTGGGCTCCAATAGTGTAATGCAGAGAGTTAAAGGTGTATGGGTCGATAATTGCAAGATTGAATGTGGAGACAAAGGAGTTGATCTCAGGAGTAATGGAAACTGTTAAAGATCGTTGGGTCAAGGAAGCAAGGACCATGATCCATAGGAAAGAGTGTTGGTTCTGCCTTGAGATGATACAAGCCACCTCTGTGCTCTGACGCACGTCTTCAGTGAGTAAATGGAGGTATGGGACTCAAGAAGCAGTGTGCAGGTCACCTCAGAATTAATTTCTCAACATGGAGCTCCAAGTAGTCAGGCAATGAAATATTGCCAGGATAATCTTCGTTTATTCTCTATGACAAGAAACTGAGAGTTAATCGCTCCCACATCCAAAAAGTGGGGAATTCAAGCAGTTAAGGCAAAAATGATAGGTGTACTGGTCGAGTAATGGAAGAGGAACATCATCGAAAAGGCATGGCCTGATCAGAGGCGATCAAAGGAATGGCATGGAGATATTTTCCTCAACCATCATTCAATTTTCCTTTTGTCTATTGTTTTGTAATTTTTTCATTTTTAAGAGCAGAATCAAATATATTTTGGGCAGAAGAACCATCGCACGCTGAGACAGCTAGTCAATCAGACAATTGGAGCTCGACTGAGATATTTTGTAATTGTTGTTCAAATCCCCCCCCCCACCCTTATAAATAGAGGGTAGAAACACTTAAGAGAGGTGTCCAAATTCTGCATTCTAAAGGCCCTTTGTTTGTAGACAAAGTGGTTCCTGTTAGAGTCGGTCTAGTCAGTCCTCTGTCGGAGATCAAAACTCTTTATGCATTTCATTTTTAGGTGTCCCGCTCCATTCACCCAGCTGCATTATGCTAGGGCCATGCCATAATCTGACGGAGAAGGTCATGCTAGTCATTCCCCCTCATGTCTGGCTCCTGCTGGCTCAGGTCTTTGTCAATAATCACCAAAGTCCATGAAAGTCAAGGTCTGGTCCTTTAAAGGACAAAAGTCATTTTCGATGTTTAGGTCTAGGGATTCATCAATTTGGTCTTTGAACATGTCTAGTAAAGCCATGTAGGCCAGAGTGAGGCCCTTACACAGTTGTGATTCAGAGAGCTTCATCGTCATGTGGATAGACTTCTACTCTTCTTCAAAACTCTGTTTTGAAGAAAAGTCAAACAGTGTCATTTATGACAAAGAATTTCAAAAAAATCGTCAGTTGATTTCTTCAGATGCAGTCATGGTTTCCGTGGCCAAATGTCCTATTGGGCAATCCTTGCAAAGAGTGCCGAAAAATTCATCATTTGAGCTAAAAATTTCAAAGGGAAAGTGAAAATCAGTGTGTTTTAAAGTCAGTGAAAAAGTGTCAAAACATAACATTAGAGAAATGGGCTTTTGAGGAAGCAAAAATTTAACCCATCACTCCCAAGGCTATATATACAAGTTTTCATCAAAATAAAAGGCATTGTGCTAATCCAAGCCTTGTAGAAACTTTGCAAAGGGTGTGAGTGTGCATCGTGTGTGTTTGAGTGAGTTGGAGGTAGTTTCAAGGAGCGCGATGCACATACTCAGGGGTGCGGCACATTGGGTTTTGCACGCGGCGCACACAGACCAAGGGTTGAAACAAGGCCAAATCACCTTCAAATATTTGTGAAGCCCATCAAAGTGAAAGGTAGGCTCTATGACATTACTTGTTCATCAAATTTTATAAATGATATGGTGGTTTATAGCGATGTTTGAGTGCAACCAAATTCATAAATCAACCACAAGAAAGCACCAAAAACCATGATGGCTAGGGTTGAAAAAGTGTGTCGTTAGTGCCAAGGTTCCATTCCACCCATCATTTTTCCTTCACCTACCATTTTTCCTACCCCCCTTCTCTCATTTTTCCTATTATCCCTACCCTAAATTACTACCAAACCCTCTCCCCTATCCCTCCACTCTTTGGTCAACATAACACCCCAAACCCTACCCTATCAAAATACCCAAACCCTACCCTATCAAAATACCCAAACCCCTCCTATATCCCTAAAAAAACTTCTCCCTATCACCCCTATTCCCATCACATTACTCCCGTCCTAATAATCCTTGTTTCATTGTTCCCCTTGGTGACAGATATCACAAAGGCACCCAGCCTCACGCCATCACCAAAGGGCAACCTAGGTACAGTACACACAGTAGTCATGACATCACAACATTTGTCAGAGTATGAGATGGAGACACAAAGTGACTCATCCTCAGAAGAGCAGGCTCCCGGGAGACATCACAAGAGTGGCAAACATGTCAGGGATGAGCCCACTACCCTCACTGAATTACAAGCATGCCCTCTTGCCATGTCATATTTCCAACACCTAGCATGTTTTGAATTTTGTCAAAGGGTGGCAAATGTTAGAGTTCATCATGAGTTGGCCCGTCTATTTGTGCTTCATCTACATGGAGGTTAGTCTATCTTGGCTGGGGTCACTTTCACATTGACACCCGGAACTATTTCAGTGGCAACAGGTGTACCAAATGTTGGGGAACAGTGGCATAAGAAGAAGAAGGTGGATATGAAACACTATGAGCCTTACATCAAGGCTAGATTCTTGAGTCAGCTCATAAGAGTCTTTCCCTTCAGATACTTGAAAGATGAGTATGCTCCACTCGTGAAATTGATCATGAAGTACTTCAGCTGTGAGGGGAGGTTCTCTCGACTATATGCCTATCACATCAGGTTGCTCATGCACTTTACCAAGGTGAGGATGATGAATCTCCCATTTTTCATATGCAGGAACATAGAGAGGATGAACACCTTCATGCTGCATAAGACCCCTCAGCAACAGCTTAACAGTGTGTATCACTTTGCTCTTATCCGGATTTTGGTGGATCATTAGCTGGGATTACAGGGCATTGCTTGGGAGGAATTCATCTCCCATGACTTCTTCAGCACATCACAGGTACTATCAGAGCCAGAGTAGGAGATGGGTGGTCCTTCTCATAAGTATGAGCACCATGAGACCACTACCATACCAGTTTTTGTTACATATCAGAGAGGCAGTAGGCACTTGTTTACAGCAGCAAAGCGAGTGTTATCTCCACCCAAGGTGGAAGGGGCCTCGCTTCCGGCATCAGCGACACATGTACTAGACAAGGGCAAGAGGCCCGTGCATGATGAGGGGCCATCAGGTGAAAAGGAAACCGATGTCATCCCCATTCAGGATGATGAGGCAGAGAAGGAAAATGCCCAACTTAGGATGACCATTCAGGAGTAGAACACGAAGATCTAAGACTTGTCACTCAATGTGGAGAGGGCCAGATGGATCATCAGGTATCTGGAGCAGAGGAACAAGCAACTTGAGGACCAGCATGCAATCATGGAGCTGCAAAGCATCCGTGAGAATCAACAAGCTGCCCAGCAAAGGAGGATCGAGCTCACTACCTTGGAGCAAGAGATCAACAATGACCGTGAGTCATGGCTAGAGTGGATCAATATCCACTTAGAGAGACTGTTGGAGAAGGCCAACACAAACAAAACCATATTGAGGAGGATGGATTATCATTACAGGGCACGGAACATGAGTGCAAAGGCCCGAATAAGGAGCTTGAAGGCCAAATTGAGCAGAGCAACAAAAGAGGCAAAAGAGAAAGATCGGCTTTGAATCTTGGTTGAAGCTTCTGTGGCCCAGAATAGTGCCTCTTAGAGAACCTCCAGCCCAAATTTCAAGAGATTTGGGACAATTTTGGTCACATGGAATTTTTTTGGCACAAACACAGGTTTGTTCTCCCTGGCACGGCGCAACGCGTAGGATTGGGAACTCCAAATGAGAAATGGTTTGCATTTTTGGATTCAGCATGCAAAATCACAACTACTGGCACTCAGGAAAGAAATTTGGGCATGATTTGAGTCTCCAAGAGGCCAAAAACACCCAAAAAATGGTCTCACTACCCCTATTTTGACACACAGGAAGCAGTCTTGGGAGAATGAAGATTTGGAGAGGCAAATGAGCTCCAAATTCAAAAATTCCACTTGGGTTGGAAAGTAGACAGGAAAGGCTTTCCACCAAGCACACTTGGGCACATTTTGGACTCCTATTAGTGCCTCAAAAATGGCCCCAAAGTGGCGCAGCGCAAATAGAAAATGGCGCGACGCATATAGGAAAAAAGGCCCAATTTGCCTCTGTTTCGCGAAATTTCGATTCGCGACTTTTCATAAGTGGGCCCTCTCATATACACTTCACTTTTTCGGCACTAAAGGTGGCATTTAAATTATTTTCACTCCAGATGGGCTTCTATCCAAGTGGCAAAGGAAGGCAAACAGTCACCCAAGCCATTTGTCATGTTTGTGGCGCTGCACCTGTAGCTGATGTTTGGCTCTCCACCTTCATTTTGTAATGATTCGAGTAACTCCCCAACCCTTGGGCGTTCTATATCTTCATGGCACATTCTATATATTGTATGCAAACTATTTGCAAAGGGTTGGTTGGCTTGTAACTTCTCGGAGACTGTGGGAAGGAAACTTTGTTTCTTCATTGTATATTTTGACAGAGGATTAATGAAAGGCAGTGGCTCTGTTTCATGAGATTTATGTGGTTGTGAGTGTAGAAAATGTGTCTCTTATGTTTCATATGTATCTTGTTATGTTTCATAGTTCATTTCATATTCATTTCCAATGAAATTTTCTAAGTTGGATAAGGTAGAATTCAATTTTATTGCTCTGCCTATGGGAAAATTTCATGCTCAGTGTTCATTCTTCTGTTGAAAAGGAATCATGTTGTCCATGCCCTTTTCACCCTCTTAATAAATCTCTCCATTCCGCACTATCTTAAACTAAATTGCTAGGCTTTCCGCCTATCTTGCCTCACGAAGTAATCTATGCCTTTGTATTAAATTCTCTGTTCATTGAGGTCCATTGGTCTCATACCATCCCAGAAACACAGTCATTCATAAAAATCACTTCTTGTATCCATATTCACTTACTAGCCTAAGATAAATATTTCACTGTAAGTCATCTCAGGCCATTTCATTTATCTATTCACTGAGCGTGACTCGGAGAGAGCCCTCTCCTGTTCTGGTAGGGCTAGCTACCAGTCTGAGCTTGGTTTGAGGTTACCCTGAATTTTGCCTTCCTTCAGCCTAAGGCGGATTTAGGTGCTAACATAGTGGCGACTCCACTGGGGAATGAAATCAATCCCCTTGCTTCTTAATAATTCTAAGCTTCTGGATGATAAGTTTAGGATTTGATAGGCTGAGTAAAGTTGGTTGTGTCCTTTGATTTTTCTCAATATCACGTTGGCTTCTAGAAGATACACCAGAGCTAATCAGATCCCGACCCTCCGCACATCTACGAAAATCCCAATTTGATTTCAAGAATTCATTGTCAAGAAAGCTCTATATCACCCGTGATCAAATCCCATTCATGCCCGAAATTTTTTGAGTATATTGAAGAGCTAGAGTTTGATGAGCACTTTGAATTATCGTTGTTCGAAACCAAATCCGAAAGGGCGATTGACTCTACTGTCCACAATCCACAGTTTCTTGTAGACTTGGAGACGGAAAGGGCTAACCGGTCGATTGATAACTACATAGTAGCTCAGCTTCAAACTCAAATTGCTATCCCCTTACAAATTGTGCACACTCCTCCAACACCTCCGAGGATAAATCCACCAAGAGTGATGGTTGCCCGTTTCGCACCTCTTGTCTTGCCTCAAGTTTTAGATGATATGCCCACTGATTACCAAAGCAAAATCCCATTTTTTGATGGCACCCCTAATGGAATTACCACTTAGCAACATGTGGATAGAATGGCGACTTCTATGAACTTCATGAGATCGATGCGGATAATGTGGCGATGAGACTTTTTGTACAGACATTTGTAGGTGAAGTGAGGAAATGGTTCACATGTTACTGGCTGCACGTATTGCTACCTTGGCTGACCTACAAAGACAATTTTTAAACCGTTGGGAAGTGAAAAAGAATCCTCTTCAAATTCTGGCCGAATATGAGCAAACTAAAAGAAACGATGGTGAGTCGGTCCAACATTATTGCATTAGATTCAATTCAGTTTATAACGAAATTCCAGATCATCTAAGGCCACCTGTGGGACTAGCCATGGTGAAGTTCCCGGATGGTTTTGATGTTGAGATGGCTTATCAATTGAGAGAAAGAGAACCGGCCACAATGGAAGACATGCAGAAGATAGTGGTCAGCATTGAAGCAAATCTGCTGACCAAGAGAGCTAGAGAAAAGGCAGAGAAGAAGGTCACTGCAAAGGAAGAATCTTCCTCGGTAGATCAACTACTTCGGAAGGTAGAGCAGATGCTTCAAAGAGTGAAACTTGACAAACCGGAGCCACAAGTTAGAAATCCTAACTTTCGCGGGCAGGAACAACCACAATATAGAATAAGACAGAGAGATCAGCGAGCCCAAGAGCAGACTGCACAACAGCTAGTACAGACACCTTTGCAGCAAAATTTCGTTCATGGACCGGAATCAGATGAGGACGGGAATGTAATAGGTGAAGAAAATCACCTCTTTACTTTAGATTATTTGCCTATTTATCTCACTGAGGATGAAGAGTGTGCGGAGAGTTCAGCTGTACACAAAGACGTAGATTTCATTCTAACAAATGACATCATCTTGGAGGAAGAATTTGATGAATACCAAAGAGGCTACATGAATGCTTTGTCCGCCCAACAACAGCGATACTCACTTAGAAACAGAGATGTGCTGGTTAGACCCATTCAGAAAAGGAAGGATATTGAAGCGTCAAAGAATGATTCAGCAGTTACACAAAGGAAAGGAAAGGAGGTGGTTGATCCGGAGAGAAACAAATCACCATCAGCAGAACAATCACATCAGCAAGTTGCATCAAAAGAAAAGGAAAGGAAAGAAATCCCAGTCAAAGAGGTAGAAAAGATTCCCGCTTTCAATTTAGAGAATGAGATTTCTAAATTGAATATATCCATCCCCTTGACTGAAATAATGAAGAACAACAGTTATAAAGGACAAGTATCTAAAATGTTGAATTTGGACCCAATGTCCGACATGGTGAATGTCAAAGATGATCAACCTAAAATGATTTTTGGGCCGACATCGAATGGTGAGTCTCTTGATAGTGATGTGCCACCGTTTTATATCAGTTTAAGATTGCATGATTTTGTGTTACATAACACCATGTTCAATTCCAGAGCTTCTCACAATCTCATGCCCAAGGCAATCATGGATAAGCTTGGTCTGAACATCACCCGACAATATCATGATCTCTATTCATTTGATTCCAGCAGAGTAAGATGTATAGGTCTCATCAAAGACTTGGTTGTGAGTTTGGATCAGCTCCGAATGAAGAATGTTTTGATGGATGTTGTGGTATCAGATATTCCTCCCAGGTTTGGCATGCTTCTTTCCAGGTCTTAGGTAGCGAAATTGAAAGGGACACTATAGCTAGATTTCTCCTATGCAACGATTCTAGTGTTTGGACAAATGAGGAAATTGTATCAGGAACAAAAAATGAAGTACATGATCACAATCAAGGAGAAACCAATAAATCATCCAATTAACTATGTACATACAGATTTAGAGTCTTTTGTTTTGTATTCAGATAGTTTCAATGATATAGATAGTCAGTTAGTAGAAGCAGATGATATTCCAGAAATAACATAAAATTTCAGAGGAATTTTAAAGAAAGAAGTACAAGAACAACAGAACACCGTTGGGTAATTAGATGAAAGTAATGGACAAAAAGCAGACAAGGCACAACAAACAGATTTCCAGCACTTGCAAGTGGAAGAAGAAGGTTTGTGGACCATGGATGTCGATGGAGCAGTGGAAAATGATGGCGCTGTAATTGGAATTTGGGTACGCATGCCTTTCTCTGCCCCAAACAAAGTCCCTAGTAACGTGTGGGTATGCTCTTACAAGTTGGCTTTTGAGTGTTCAAATAATGAAGTTGAGTATGAAGCTCTGATTGCTGGCCTAAAGATTCTAAGAAAGCTGAATGTTAAGAGGATTTCAGTATATGGCGACTCCGAATTGGTAATTAAGCATGTCAGAGACGAATATCAAGCAAAGCATCCTAGAATGCGGGCTTATCGTAATGCGGTCCTAGACATTTTAAAATTATTTTCAGAATACACCTTGACATGTGTGCCTCGTGTACAAAATAGTATTGTTGATGCTCTTGCCAAGGCAGCAAGTAGTTTGAAGATCCCTATGAACTCTAGCAACAAATTCGAAATCCATGTCAAGCATCGTCCAACCGTTCCAGACAATCAGAGATATTGGCAAGTGTTCAAAGATGATGAGGAGATTGATGATTTTCTGCAAAACAAAGGCAAGTTCAAAGAGACCTCAATTGATGAAGAAAATGACGATGATAAAGGTAATGGTACAGATGAGGTGCAGATCAATTAAATGGACATATTGCAGCTGAAGAATAACGTTATTCGCAAAGGCTTGATACCTCTAGAAGAACTCTTTGATCAAGATGATGTAGCCCGCAAGCCAACATTGCAGCCAACAGAGAAGGGTGTGGAAGAGGTCAATATCGGAACAGCTGCAAATCCTAAATTGGTAAAATTGTCCAAAGCATTGCCGCCAAAGATCAAGGACAAATATATTAGTTTGATGTCTTCATTTGCATATGTGTTTTATTGGGACTATTCCGACTTAAAGACATATGACACCAATATAATTCAGCACACTATACCCATCAAGCCCAATCAAAAACCATTCGGACAGAAGTTGAGAAGGCTAAATCCAAAGTTGCTGCCATCTATTGAAAAGGAGATCAACAGGTTGTACAAATCAGGGATCATTGTGCCAATCAGATTTTCGGATTGGATCTGTAACTTGGTGCCCATAAGGAAGAAGACAGGTGAGATTCACTTATGCTTTGATTTCAGAAATCTCAATAAAGTTTCAGTGAAAGACAATTATCCACTGCCCAAAATCGACCATATACTTCAGCGAGTAGTGGGAGCATCTCGTATGTCACTTCTTGATGGTTATTCCGGATATAACCAAGTTTCTGTCCATGAGGATGACCGAGACAAGACAGCGTTCACCACTCCATGGGGAACCTTTCATTATGATAAAATGCCTTTCGGTTTGAAGAATGTAGGTGCCACATTTCAGCGGGCAATGGACTTAGCTTTTGCAAATGAGAAGGATGTCTTTCTAGTGGTGTACCTGGATGATTTGATGGTGTTTTCCAAATTTCATGAAGAGCACATGTACCATCTTAAAACAGTCTTCCAAAAGTGCAGAAAATATGGCTTGTCACTGAATCTGAATAAGAGCTTGTTCGCCATGGAAGAAGGCAAATTACTCGGGCACATTATCTCAAAATATGGCACTTGTATTGACCCAGCACGTGTGCAAGCAATTCAGCAAATCGATCTGCCCCGGAATAAAAAAGAGATACAATCGTTCAATGGTAAGATGAATTTTCTATGCCGCTTTGTACCTAATCTTGCTGAGCACCTAAGAGAGATGACAAATATGCTTAAGAAGGACAACCAAGTGAAATGGACAGAGGAGGATGTAAAATCTTTCAATTTGGTCAAATTGGCTCTTTCCTCAGCTCTAGTTCTAGTCAGCCCGGACTACACTCAGGATTTCATATTGTTTTCATTTGCTTCGGAGCATACAATGGCAGCGATGTTATTGCAGAAAAGAGATGATCATGAAAGACCCATTGCATTTTTCAGCAGAGCTATAAGAGATGCAGCCTTAAAGTACAACATCATTGAGAAGCAAGCC
>APFE030968398.1:4138-15609 GCA_000404065.3 Pinus taeda
ATTAAAAAGAACTTGTCCTGTTAATGGGCCTGCTGTAGATGACCCTGAAGCCTCAGCAATCTGCATGGCTGAAAAAGTACTTAGTCTTTTGATGTACTTCTCATAAGAGAGAAGCTTTCCTGACTCCTCCAAGCTTGGAAGTCCTTTGTCCTGGAGGGCTGTGAACCTATTCTGGAACTTGGATATATCTGCTTGCATATCATGCACCCTTCTGTCCAGTGTCTGAATTAGGTTCCTCATTGTTGTAGTTTTCTTGATTATGGAAATAGTTTCAGTTCTGTTAGCAATTCCCATTTGGATTAGCTGAGAAATATTCCTATAATTCAAGATTTCTATCATCTTTGGGGCAAGGTCTGCCATATTGCCCAAGTCATTTCTTGCTCTGTATAGCTCCTTCTTTGCCTTGCCAATAAGTCCAATCTTCTCATAAATAGCATCAATGTACTCCCACTGGTTAGTGATTGCTTGCCCAATGGCAGTCCATATCACCTGCTTGGTTTCTGCTGTGACTTTGTCAAAACTGAGCTGCTTTTCCAGCTCTGCAATAGTCTTTCTCAGGGTTTTTACTTCCCTTTCTTTCTCAGCCACGTTCTGCTTAGACTTATCATATTTCTCCTCTATTTTTGCTAAGCTTTCCTTGGCTTTGTTTAGCTCTGTCATTTGAGCTTCCAGTACTTGAATTTCCTGCCTTAGCTTCTGCATATCTAGGCTCTCGGCCTGCTCTGTTAGTGGTGCTGTAGTGGCCGGCTCTGTTGTAGGTGCTTCTGTTGTAGCTGGAGCCTTTTCTGTTGGAGCTGCCTTTGCTGCCTGCTGTGGAGGGATGTCTTCTTTAGGGATTTCTTCTCGGTTTGTTTTCTCTGTGGGTGGTTGAGAAGATTGCCCTTGTTCTCCCTTCTGTATCACTGCTTCCAGGGTGTTCTCTGTGTCCAGCAACTTTTGCTGGGTGTCCACCAATTCCTTATACAGAGTCATGAGCAGTGCAGTTATATCCTTATCTCTTCTTTGTTGGGCCACCTCATCTGTTTGCGGATGTATTGTTGGTGGGATTTTCATCCTCTTTTTGATAGCAGCTACATCTGCATCCCTTAGTTTAAGGACCTGTTGAATGGCCTTAACATCATTGGGATCATGCCCAAATTCAATGATAATATCCTCCAGCGCCCTGATTCTATTGTCTTTGGCTTGAGAGGATGCCCTCTCCAACTCAAGCTGTGCTGCTGTGTTGTTCAAACTGTTTTGCAGCTTATAATTCACCAATGTTTTGTCTGCCAGAGAGGCATAGACCATCTCACCCGTTTGCTTGTGAAGCTCAATCTGGTCTATAGGGTGGATATCTTTGGCAAGGACCTCTAAGTTTGTCCTTATGTAGTCTGCAGTTGATTGAGGCCGCTGCTCAGTGGGAGTAAAATGACTCAAAGTCAATTTGGCTTCTTGTACATCATATGCAGCCATGAGCCTTTGTATATTTGATGGAGCCATGTTTAATAGGTAGTTGTATAGCTTGATTTTGAGTGGCTCACTCCTTCTCTTAGCATCCTTGAAGAAGTCCTTGATGCCTGCAGCTCTACTTTTATCTTGACCTGAGGAGCTGACCTCCCCAAGTGCTGTCCTGTCCTGCTCTTGATGCATTGAGCTAGCGGATGCCTCAAAACTTTGAATTTCCTCTTCTCCAAATGGATTTAGCCTCTGCCTTTTTTCTGAACCTTCTGTGAGAGGGGTCTCCCTATCCCTCTTCCTACTGATATCCTCCCTTAAAGGGGTTTGGAGGATTGTGGGGTCAACCCTAGAATCTTGTCTAGGAGGAGCCATACTGGTTGTTTTCTCTTGGGTGGCAGCCTGGCCTTCTCTTTTTTGCTGTTCCTGATCCTGTTGATCAGTTTGTTGCTGATTTTGTTGCTGTTGATCCTGCTGTCCCTGTTGGCCGTCTGCTTCTTCCATCACCTTGCCCTTTCCTTTGTCTTGTCCTTGCTTTGAAGCTTGTGCTGCCCCTTCTTGTGTTGCAAATAAGGAAGTTGGCGCTGTTGTATGAGGACTGGGTAGGGTAGACACCTGTGAAGGACACTCCAAGTCAGCCATTTTCAGGAAATGTCTTCTAGCCCTGTCATTTAGCTCTTCTTAGGTCAGGGGCTCTATCAAGGTATTTTTCTGCCACTTTGGCTGGTTTGCATGTCTTGATATGAGGATCATGTTATGATGCTCATAACCAGCGAGTTTATACTTTATTCTCCTCTTGGATATGAAACCATTGGGGTCATATGGTTTCCATAGGAAGCTGTAGGTTAGGCCTAGGCCTTCTAACTTTCTTTCTGCCTCCTTCCATCCTTCTTTTTTGTTTAACACAATATTCCCAAGTTGGTTTTTGATCTTTAGTTGTGCCTTTTTGCCCCTTCCTGCAAAATGAACCAGGTCTACATGTGCAAACTGTCTGAAATACTCTAGGGCAAAGAGCCTCATAGGCACATACCTGGGCAGCCTGAATGGTCTTAGCTCACAACCATATATTCTGATCACTGTGTGATGCTGGTAGAAATACCAGTCCCCTATGCTATAAGCAGTGGATAGTTGTAGTATCCTCTTCATATCATCAGTGAGTCTAGGAGGAGGCTCTGTTAGAAGCAAGGACATGGCTGGATGAATGAATAAGTCTATAAACTCACAATATGTGTAGGGTGAGTAGGCATTGTGATGGAAGATTGAGCTCCAATAAACAACTGATCTTGGGTTTCCTGCAGCATCATGTCTCCTGATCTCAAAGGAGAATTTCTCATACTGGTGATAGAGGATAAGATGATAAATGTATGAGGTGTATCTGAACACCCTCTCTCTAGGTAAATGCAGAAACTGCCCATGTATTTTGTCTGAGATGAATGTGGCATAGTTGTAACAGATAGGGGTGTTTCCTGGGGTAAACATTAACATCATAACTAATACAGTTTCCTCTATAAACTCTGTTGACCTATATCCCAGAATTGAGCTCACCATATGGGCTAGGTCTAGCCCAAGTTGATTTAAATATCCATCAAAAATAGGGGGATGCAATACTGTGTCTGATTTGCTAATGAATAACTGATTAAACCTTAGGATGTCTGCCTCTGTGAGTGTCTTGGTCCCTTTGTTGATTAAGTCTAAGAGGGACAAGGGAACCATCTTCTTATCAGTTCTGAACTGAACCATATCTCTGATGGCCTGAGGGGTGGTATAGAACACAACTTCACCCTTAGGATTTACAACAGCTCTCTGAGATGGCTCATATTGACTGGCACACAGATAAATTAGGTCAGGAAATTGCCTGACCAGAGGCATTTTAAAAGTTGGCAGGGCAGACTCCCAGATGCCTAAGATGTCTGTCCCCTCTCTGTGCTTGGCCCTGAAATCATTTAGCAATTGAAGGTGGGGGGTGCATCCTTGCCTGGAATCTTCTGAAATCTGATAATCCAGGTCTGCTAGGTCCTGCCAGTCTAGCTCCCTCTGAGGAGCATTCAGAGGAGTGACATTGAGGATTTCAGGGGTTTCCATGCTTAATGCAAAAAATGACTGAAATGCTGTTTGAAACAGTGAATTCTGATGGGAACCAAGGTCAACAGGGTTGGATTACAATCAGGATGAGAATGCCGGCCCCTTAGGAAGGGTTTTAAGTGGCAGGGAGACCTCCTCTGTCAATTTTGGGAGTTTTCTGAGGAGTTCACGACTGCGTGAACAGGGTAATTCTTTTAACTGGTTTGGCAGTGAATTGCAGGTCTCCGACACTGTATTTCAATTTTAACTGGTGAAATAGGAAAAACACAGTTGGTTTACCGGTGAATTTCAGATCTTACAAGCTTTCATGGCGGGTTTTACAGAAAATTGAAGAAAAACCAGTTAAGAGAGGGCGAGGCTGAAATACCTGGTAAACAATAGTCTAAGCTGAAGAATGCAACTGAATTTTGCGCGCGGGGTGCTTCGGAACAGGTTGCAGGTTGGCTGGTGGCGCAGGCGTCGTAAATCCCATGCAGAAGACTAAACAGGAAAATTTTGAAAAATTGCGAAAAATGGTAAAAACTGACGAAAATATGGCTTTTTGGCATTTTTGGCGCGCTTTATGGATGACGTCAGCATGACGTCAGCATGGGGCCCGGGTTGGGTGACGTCATCATGACGTCATCATGGTGACGTGGCAGTCATCAGTTGGTCCACGGGGGCGATGATGTGGCGGCCGGGTGGACGAATCAGGAATGAGGCGGGATGAACTGGCGGTGACGTGCACGGTACCGGGGCGCAGTCGTGGACAGGACAGATGTCGCCATATCGGAAGGGGGCCTGTACGCCGGACGAACTGTCAGGCGTTGCTCCGATGCAGTAATACTGTGACGCGTGCCCCTGCGCTGATGCTGGCCTGACGTAAGCGTCTGACAGATTTCGGAAGGTATCTGTCAGACACATAAGGCCTTCCGATATTGATAATGGCCGTGGATCTGGAGGCGGATGATCAGACGGTCGTCGGGTGCCTAACTTGCGAGGACGGAAACAGCCCCTTCGGTTATCGTGCGGACGTCGAGATTGCCCGAAATCAACCTCCGCTGTGGATTTGGACCTGCTGCGATCTGACGGTGGTCGCGCTTGCAACCTGCAAGGACAATACGGACCAGCGGGCGGGCAATAAACAATGACTTTCTTCTGCAGACGTGGACGGCGGGACCCTCCGGGCGACAAATTTTCTTTGTTGGTGAACTTTCCATGGTTTTGTAGCCAAAGTATAGTTATCCGCCAATATTGGAAATATGAAATATTCCAAAGGTTTTTATAAAGTTGCTGGTATTATTATTTCCGAAGGCGGAAACTTTGGATAAAGGGGTTTTTTGAACAAACTCATGAAATATTAAAAAGGCGAAGGACCCCCGACCTTAGGATAAAGCGGGGAAGGGTGATTTTACAAGGTTTTCCGCTCATTAGAGTAGTTTTATGGGTTTTTCAAGGTTTTTTCATGTTTTTTCAAGGTTTTCAAGGTTTTTAAGGGCAACATGGCACTTTGGGTAGGGGAACTGGTCTGAGGTGGAGCAAGAAGGTGAGTCATGGGTTCTTGACCTTGACCAGGTGTCAATTCAAGCCCCAGGGATAGAATATTATAGCTATAGTGCCAAGGAGGGGATATTTATGCATTGTGGGGTTTATACACCATGGTGTTTATAATATTAGGGGTAAAGGAGTATAGGGAGCTAAGTAGTAGAGTTAGTTGTTAATATGGAAGGAATTCATGAGTGAGGGCTAGCTCAACCAAGTTTTCTTTGCAAATAGCTTGAGATTAGGAGTAGTTCAAAATAAAAAGATTTTTGCACAAGAAATGTGGCTTCTCAAGGGCATACGAATGTAAAACATATGATTTCTTATGCTTTGTGCAACTTTGGGGAAAGGGAGTTAGTAATGAATGATTTACAAATGAGAATCAGGAGAGTTAGTCATGCTTCATAGTGCTGCTCTTCCTGTATATATTTCAGCAACTTTGATTTTGAAAGAGACGCCATTTCCGCAACCCCATCTACCTACCCAACTAGTTTTCCTAGCATTTTTTGTTCCTTCTTGGAGGGTGCACTTGGACTTGCAAACCCTTTGAATGCCTTTTCTTTTATTGGCTTTTTCTCATATTCCCTATCTAATGCAACCCTTATTCCTTCCAAGGTCCCAGATTAGACAGTTGGGAACCTTTGTTTCTCTACCTATTCTATTGGTCTGCCAAGATTAAACAGTTTGGACAGATATCATTCTCTATTCTACAACAAGAAATTGAAAACATGACATGGTCCAGATTAGACTGTTGGACCAGCCATCAAAATTGAGTTTTTATCAAAACTGATACAGACATTACCTTCTTAGGGAAATATGGGATCTTTGCAGTTGTCAAAGTAGAACATATTTGGACCTTTGATATCCAATCATGAAAAATGAAACCTATTGGTATAGGTATCTAACAGCTCGCATGCCTCAATCTATGACTCCATGCCCAATGGTTCAAAACTTATAACATCTTAATGTGCCTCTTTACTCGAGAATCCTACCTTCCTCCCAATCACAGTCAACATTCCCTTGAAGTCAGAAAGCTAGCCTAAAATCATCAACTAAGGTTGAATCCAGATCAACTAAGGTTGAATCTAAAGGAGAGAGCCCTCTCTGATTGCAGGTGGGCTAGAACCTACAATCAAAAGATTGGTTTGTGGTTACCTCGGCCGTATCCCTAATAGGATCTAGGGACAACCTGAGTGATAACACAACCACTAGTGTCGATACCTCATCAGCGCGACACTTCCGCATAAATTTTACTATGAGGATTTGGGTATCTACGCAGACTACTTTGTCCTTGATGTTGGAGATGGCGTAGCCCCTCTTCTTCTTTTCCAGTGTATACTTCCTTTTCATGGCCTCTACAAGCGCAAAATCACTACCCTTTCCTTTGCTATGGTCACGGGGTCCTTTCCCTTGTAGGGGAGCTAGGAAACACAGTTAATTAGGTCTCTCGTGATGGGGATAGGCTCCACTAGCCATAGATACCCTTCATGCATCAAGAAGAGCAGCTGCCTAATGATGAAAATGGTTATTGGTGCGTGGTGGAAATGCGGTACCCATAAAAAGTTTAGTAGCCCATCCTTTTCCACATCGCGCAGCCACTTTCGCGGCTCCAATGTTGTCACCACCCCTGTGGTGTTCTGCTTCATGAGGTTCCCGATCTCTAGGTGAGGGAACTTCTCGCGATTAACAAGGTCCCAATCTTCACACTTCATTGTGGGCATGCAACCTAGGTGCATGCCTTAAAACAAAATGTCGTCTGGGAGGAGTGGGGTCTGGAGTGAACTCTTGGTTTTGTCTAGGTCCTTTGGCACTTTGGTCTTCCCTTTCCGTAGAGGGACATATGTGGGCAGTTTTGTCACAGAGTGTGTAGGTTGAATATCCTCCTCCATACCTTCGTCTTCTTTCTCTGCAATGATAAGGGCCTACAAATCTTCTTCTTCCTCATCTGTTTCTATTGTGACAGCTTTCCCCTTTTCTTCCATTGATAGTCTGCTACGTAGCAGGTTCCTCGGGACACACGTATGGGAGCCATTACTTGCTTATCCTTCTTGGGTCTTGGTGTACGTGGTGATTTAGGGATTTCTGCCATAACCCCAACATATTTTGGAACATCTTCCATAGTTAGGGCCTGCGCGGCCTTGCCGATGGTTACCTCTTGTATTCCCAAGCCGTGCTTATTTGTTGTCATTGTATTTGGGATGTAATCTGGCACTTGCAAATTCACGGGATCAACCAATGCTCAACTCACAATGCTCAGGGCTCTGATCAATCGCTCAATTGTCAAATGACCAAGTGTTGTTTTCTGGGTATCCCTTTGTGTTTTATAGCACCTTTTGAATTCGAATTCAAGCGTTCCCCCCAATTTTGGTCCATTAATGCTTTCTTGGTAGCAGATTTCCCAAATCTTGCCCACAAATCGTGTCTTAAATGCCTGCCACTCGCTCCATTTGGCCTCACGTCGAGCATCCCATCATGAATAGTGACTTCAATGGTCACTTTCAGGCCAACTTGCATGGTAGCGCAACCCTCCATGTGTGGTCACAAACCTTGTGACTCTCTACTTTTGTGTGCATCCCTAATATCGCGCAGCTCCTGGGAAGAATAGCTTATAGTCCCGTGATCCCTTCCAACTGCCTGGAGCGCTAAGACTGTCTGTCTTGTGGCTAGTCATGTGGTCATGCCACCCATGTGGGGCTCCATCCCATCCTCCATCATGGTTTGCAAAGAATCCCCACCTTGTATTGTTGTGGTCAGCATTGCGCACTTCACCACTTGCAATGTGCTACCCTGGTCACTACACTTGACAATATGTGGTCCAAGCCAAGGCAGTAGACTAACATGTTGGAAATAATACTGAGAGGGGGGTCAATTAGTATTATTAGATCAATAATTTATTTCCCAAATAGACTTGTATACGCTACTTCAGTGAAGTGAACTAGCATGTACATGCAACTGTACTTAAAGAAACTAGCGTATATGCAAAGAACTTGTGATTTAGACAGTTTATCATGTTTTGAGCTTAAACCAGTATATCAGAGATTTATTAGTGCACTAAAAGCATAATAAATCATCACACATAAGCAACACACATGAACACCAAGATTTAAGGTGGAAACCCAATGTGGGTAAAAACCACCTACTGTTGTTGTCTTTGTCTTCTTTTAATAATAAGAAAATCTATTTACAATTTTATATTGGTGCAGACTCATACCAGTACGCAGGCTTCTACCTGCAGAAGGTTACAACCTTCTCTTGTTTTCCAGCTTCTACTGGAAGGGAGCTACAACCCCTTGGCTCTTGTACTAGCCAATATGTTTACTACTACGTAGGTGCTAGCCTACAAAAAACTCCACTCTTCCACTAGGGACCACATTTCATGAATTTTCAGACTAGATACTTCTGGATCATAACACCACAAGCTGAAGGCCACGTTTCATCAAATTCTCACACTGGACCCATCAAAGCCTTTTAAACTTAAACTACATCAACCAATATTCAGTTAATCTGAACAATCAGATCATTGACACCAAAACACTGTGATGAACCCAGAACCCTGCATCATCATCCAAAACCAGCTATATCATAAAAAATCATGCATTAGAGTGTATACACTACTTGGTTGAACCCAACCTGCATGTATAAGCTACTTCCTTTAACCCAGGCTGCGTATATTTCTAAAGATACTGAATCATACACTTCTAAACCACAAACTGTACCAATCAGTGACATTCTGAAGATCTATTGTCATATTACAGAGTTCAAAATAGATAGCAGCAAGGATCACTCTTCCTTCTCAATCAATCAATCAATTAGACTCAATTTCCTTATAAAATAGTTCTACGTTCATATCTAAGAGGACGTCATTGAAAGATAGCAATAAAACAATAGATTTTGATCAGATAGATCAGTCGGATCTAAACATAAGCTTTTCTTTTTGTATACACTACTTGGAAGATTCGAACCTGCAAGGACACGTGCTTTGGCCAAGACGAACTTGTGTATAGATTTGCAAATTTTGAATTAGAACTTTGCTACAATTCTAGACTTCAGATAAACCCAGATCATGATAGATAACAAAATAAAACAGGAGCAAAACATCAGACATAGTCACAACCAATATCATATCATTCAAGAATAAGTCATTTCAAGTCTCAAGATTCCTGAGCCAATGTTGAACTCAAGGTGCACATGTATATTTTAGATCCAGTCCCGAACATAACCTTGCAACATAATATATACTTCAGATAGAAGTATTCCTTAGAATCTCATTGCCTACACACCTTGGCCTAATGATCTTCTCCTCCTTATATACTCTTAGGCCTTTCTCAATACCTTGGACCAAAACCACTTAGGACCAATACCTTGGACCAAAATACCTTGGATTAAATACCTTGGACCAAAAACTTGGTTTTCCAACATGTACGTGCTTTTCCTCCTATTAAAGTGCATTTATATGTTATACACTACTTTTGTTCTGTTAAACCACATGTATACACGCCTTGGACAAAGTGAACCAGCATATACCTCTCTTTCTTCATTCTTTGGAATCTGATCTGTAATCCTTTGTTGATGACCTGCTACACTATGAACTTTCATCTAAGTGAGTTGCCATCAAGGACAATACTTGTATCAGAATGCCAACAATCTCCCCCTTTGGACTTGATGGCAACTACAACACCAAGACACTCTCCCCCTTTGACATCAAGGGCAAAGGGTGGACCAAGATATTATCTCTCTTGTGTTGTTCATGCTCCCCCTGAGCACAAGCAAAGTCTACAAAAATATTCTCCAAAAGAATAACATGACTCTATAACTCAACTATGTGAGTATGGCCTTCATATCACCAATGACACATACATACATCCATCTCCAAACCAAGTGGGGATATATCAATTGTTTATGCATGACAAAAATATAATTACATCATCCATCCCATGCAAAGTGGGGATACAAATTACATAATTTGTCCAATAGGACTCATTCAAATTTATGAGAAGACATATCACACCCTAGACTTTTACATGAATTAAGCAACAAAAATTATAAATATCTGAAGCCATAGCTGGACTTAGCAACCAAAATTCCAACAATGCAGAATGTGAGTGAAGGCTAATGCTCCCCCTAAACCTATGCTACCTGTGCATTGTTAACAAGTCAATGATCAAGGCATCTTTGTCATTAGATAAAAATTGATGAACAGAGCATATCAATAGACTATAATCATCAACATCAGATAGAGAACCCACCGGAGCTTGCCCCACTATTGTTCTTGTCTAAAAAACATATATGCTCCTTGACCCACAGAAACCCACACATGTACACGACTATACTGTTAGAAAATTATATATTATAGAGCAATGGAACACATAAAATATTGTAGAAATATAAACATAGAAAACACATAAAACAAGAGAGACACAAATATACGTGGTTCACCCAGTTTGGGCTACGTCCATAGAGAAACAATGAGTCCTTCTTTTTATATTATCTAGCAAACTGAAGAGATAGAACCTATATTAGATCCGCTATAACACCCTCTTCGCTCTCAATCTCCTCTCTCTTTCTCACTCAGAATACAGATATACATAGACGCAATACAATTCCCTCATATATAGTGAGGGGTTGCCTTCTAGGGAAAAAAAACCTAAAATAAACATAACTTCTACTGTCAGATCATCTGCCTAATGAATGGCCCAGATAGACTAGAAATTACTAGATTGACAAGTGCCCCCCGCACCCCCCCCACGTGGAGGGGTGTGCAATCTTCCTGGGGTATACATCCGACTGAAACCTTTGAATACAGAAGATAATTAGGCTCCAGACCCAACATATACTTCATCAACCACACATATAATAACCTTTCTCTAAAAAATAGATTTAACAGTAGGATGATGTAGCAACTACTCCTAGCTTTTGTCTGAGATATTCAAATGTTTCTCTGGGCAGTGGTTTAGTGAATATATCAGCGACCTATTCTTTGGAGGTAACATACTCCAATTTGACCTTTTGTTCAAGCACTCGTTCACATAGAAAATGGTATTTTATGGGTATGTGCTTGGTCTTGGAGTCCATGACTGGATTCTTTGAAATACTGATGGCACTTGTATTATCACATAGAATGGAGATGGGTGGAGTATATGTGATCTGAATGTCTTGCAAGGTTTTCATCATCCAAAGTAGTTGTGTGCAACAAGATGCAACAACCACGTATTCTACTTCAGCTGTGGATAAAGCAATTGAACTTTGTTTCTTGATGAACTAAGCCACTAACCTAGAACCCATATAGAATGCACCACCACTAGTGCTTTTTTCGTCATCAACACTTGCTACCCAATCTGCATCTATATATGCATGAAGAGTAAGATCTGAATCTCTAGGATACCATAAACCAAAGTCTTGAGTTCCTTGAAGATATTTGAAAATTCTTTTGACTG
>APFE030968407.1:0-39492 GCA_000404065.3 Pinus taeda
CAATGGCAAGTTTCTCACTTTCGGCGACAGGTTTACATCAATGGCCTTCGACCGAGAGATTTTACGTGGTGTTTGACGCCAAGTCCTTTTTCACACTACGTGAATTGTACTGTAGTACCTTGAGGGTCATTGTCATTATTGGTGATTCCTCTCGTGCCTGTTAACAGCTTACATCATTGGTTGGTAATTAGGCGATGTATTTCCATGTTCGACTCCAGAACATTTTTCACATGGATCGACTTGTACTTTGAGTGAAGATTGAACGAGTTTTGAAGACGCCAAATCTACTTTCATCCATCCGAGCTACGATGTATTCAGGAATATAAAGACGTCAAGTGTACATCATTGCCAAACAGATGATCATCGAAATCAAAGGATGATGAGTCTAAATCATCAGTCTGTCACACAGACGATTGTCTGTCCTATGTACATGAAAATGAATTTATAAAGCTGAGCATGGGAATGCCTGTCTCAGCTAGATCATGAAAAAATGTTGTCAAAATAACGTATTGTATTGTATCTTATTACAGGTTGCCTCCCAGCTCGAAAAAAACTTCGGATCCTCATAGTAAAGCATTTCACCAGACATCAAAACGATTAATGACCTCATGCTTTAGGGGGCAACTGTTATAGACATTTTTGGGCACTTCAACCCCAATCATAAATGCCCATAAAATGAGGGCTCCTAAGTCCCTAAAAGTGTTGCTTCACTTCCTAAAGGAACAAGGTCAGTTGATTACATCATCTCCCAGAAGTTCTCCACTGAAAACAGCTCGTAAATGGTCAAAACTGGACCATATTGAAAACCCAGTGCAGAGGGTGTGATGCATATCACCTTCGTAGTGTAAAAGGTACGATGCATACTGAACAGCTCCTCTGTAGGGTGCGATGGTTGGGAATGGATAAATGGCAGGGACAAAATGTGAGGTGGAAGATCATGGAATCTTCCAAAAGCTTCCCCCCTGACACTTGCCTCTCTGTTTTCGACCAGGGATGAGTAAGAGATCACCATTCTCCAAGTGGAAGCAGGAACTATCAGAGAGAGGACACTAATCAAGACCCCAAAAGATGACTCACCTCTCTTCAATCATCTATATATGGATCCCTCATCACAGAGATCCAGGGGCTGGAATTTTGTATCTTATAGAGTAGTGCTATTGGTTTTCTGGTGTATATTCATAGTGTTGGGTGATCTAAGCTTTACTTGAGGTCAAGAAGGGCTTTCTAGCTGGAGGATGATGTTGGGTCAGACCATATGGTTGTAATCCTCTTGCTACTTTTCATCTTAATAAAGCTATTCAAGTTTTCCTCCATATTCTTGTATGTTTACTTATATATGCATTTGTATGGTTAACACACATCTGGTCCTGTGTTATTTATGAATATAGATCTTTGTTCTTCGATAGTAGTAAGTTGCTGTGATTCCACAGGTGCTCTTTGAAGTTGGGCAGACGAAGAAGAAGTGGCAAAGCTCTATTAGGAAGGAGAGGAAATCAAGTGCAAGACTAAGGTTGGTCTCCTTGGTTCCCCTCTTGTCTATTTTCATAAAGGAAAATGAAAGTAGACATTACTTGTTTGTTTCTAAGATAGCTATCAGTCTTAGCGGGAATAGCAGCATCCGAGTGGACACTATTCCCGGTAACAGTGTTGGTCACCTTCCATCCATCTACCACAACCTTCATCCATATTTCCATCACTTGATTTAATTTTTCTTACCTTCCAAACCCTCTCAGAAACCTTCCTATAGCATTACAGGTCTTCCTATAGCAATACAGGGATCATATAGTAGCTTCCTATATCATGCCTATAACAACCTTTTATTCCTTGTTTTGACCTATAATGCCATTTTGACTTACTTAAGGAGTAGGTTGACCCTCCATCTTGGACACCATCATCAAAGGTAGCATATTGGCCATTCCATACATCCTTTTTCCTTCACTGCAAGAGAGAATAGCATTAGTTTCTTTATCACAGATTTGGAAAAGTAGAACATTAATTTATATGCAAGTGTGAATTAGATAGATGATGCATGAAATATCGAGTTATGAATTGGTAGAATAATTTCATGTTTACAATTGAATTTTATAGCTAGATGATTGATTTCAATTAGTGTAGTTTCCTTTCTGTAGGTAGCATAACTTTGGTGTTCTTTCATGAATTGATCCAATAGCATTTCCAAGTTGGTAGCATCTACAAGTGAGATTTGAAAAGAATTTACTTTTTCTACATTAGATCTAGCTTTTGAATTGCACTATTAGTATTTAATTCCCCCCTAGTCCAGTATAAGAATGTATTTGGAGCCCTAATGATCAAATCACCTAGTTCAAGGTGACATGAGTAGAATTCCATCTACTGTGTATATAGCACTATCGCCTCAAATTTTTTACAACCTCGGGTTGACAAATAGAGTTGAGGAGCCCCTACAAGTTACAATACTCTTGGTGCAGTACCAGGGCTCACCATGTTTTGGCATCGTTGTCGGGGAGGTGTCTAGCTAGATGTTATCTATGCTTAAGAATTTCTTTCTGTTTTTGCATTTAGTTTTGAAAAAATCACATAAAAGGAGAAAATTTTTATTTCATGCCTCGTAGGAGTAGAGATACTCAAGGAAAATTCTACCAAACACCCCCACACCCTCAAATAGTCAACCTTCACTCTTCTTTGGTGACTGTCAACTTCCCTCTTTGACTATAGGGGGGGTTAGAAGACCCCTTACGTGAAAATCTTGATATTTTTGAAGAAACTATTGGGGAAGAAGAAGAACCCATTTCACCTACCCAAACCATGGTTTAAAATAGGAATGAGGAGGTTTTCCCTATCAGAGAGACTAATGGAGAGGCTAGAATGAAGAATATAAGCCTTACCTCATTTCCTCACTTCCATGGCTTAATCTCTGAGTACCCATATACTTTTATGTTTGAGTTTGTTGTTGTCTATAGGACCTATGGCTATACCTATGATGACTAGAAGTTGAATTTATTCCCATCTACCCTTAAGGATGCAACCTTGTGCTAGTTTATGGGTCTGCCTGGGGATATCATCACTACCTGGGCTCAAATGCATCAAGCCTTTAACACCAAGTACAGGGATTACTGTAGGTCCAAAGAAACCAAAGAATAAATCTTTAGAATGACTCTTAGACCCGATTAATCCTTAGAAGGTTCCAGCTCAGCTATAGGAGGGCCAGATGCACCCTTGATCCTGAATCACTCAAGTTATTTCTTCTCTGAGGGATCTATGAGGACATGCTGGAAACCCTCAATGCGCTATCCAGGGGAGACATATATCAGTTATCCCATGAAGACATCAAAACATTGTTTAAGAACCACTCTAGGGCTTTTAGGAAGAAGGGTAGGGCTATTCAAGATTTGGTCAGTTCCTCTTCCTACAAAACATCCATCAAGAATGAAATTGGAAACATGTTGACAGACTTTAAAAATGAAATGTTGCATACCTTTTCTTTGCAAATGGGAACCATGCAGATCAAGAGGAGACAAGAGGAAACAGGTAGGGCATTTCCTATTTTTTTCCCTAAATGCACTAGAAGGTACCCCAAAAATGAATGTCCATTAAATGTCATAGAGGTCTGCTTAGTCTATGAGGAAAACCATGCCATAGATAAATGTCCTTATTTGCCTAGATTAAAATTCGTATATCAAGGGGGAGAAGGCGGGGCCGAGCAACTCTTTTTATCAATCAAAGCGGGCCTCAAGGACTTCGTCCATACCATCGGGGCATGCAATGTGCATCCTACTCTTATTACCATCCCAACCAGAATGCACCCTTTCCACCTTGCTACTCTTCCACTCATCCATCATGGTCCACACCTCATTCTTGGCCTTATGCACCTTAATACCCTCCCCAACCTGTCAATCACCCATTTCAGCCATATGCTTCTCCACATCCTCAGTGGAATAATCCATCATAAGGGTGGACATGTCAAATCAGCCAACCTCATGATTCACTGCCTCCACCTTCATCTTAACCACAAATCTCTCATCCTGTTCCACCCAAGAAGACTCATATGCCTGCTCAACCCAATCCTTACCTAAATAATAAGAAAGCATAATAAGTCTATAGTGGAGAGACATCTTACCCTGCCTATGATGTGGAGTTTCAATAAATCAACCTCAGGTTGGAAGAGTGCTCCTAGATGACCAACCTCCATCTCCACCTGAGGAGATTGAAGAGGAAAAGGAAGAGAGTATCCCTTAAGTAAATCCACCTCCTTCTCCTAAAAGATTGATCCATTCTAACCAACACAATTGAGAAGAGACTAAACTTTTGGGGGAATTGAAGAATCTATGTCTTAAGATACCCCTCCACCAATATATTAATGATGTTCCCATCTACAATAAGATGATTAAAGAGAAATGTTTCAAACACCCTGGGAGGAGAGAAAGAGACACCCCCACCATCAATGTTATTGGCCAATTATCTAATTTGATGCTAGGGAGAGTGATTTGTGCAAAATATCTAGAGCTTGGAAGTCCTGTGGTAGATGTGAAAATTGATGGTATCGTTTTCCCTCACACCCTGATTGATCTTGGGGATGCCATCAATGTGATCACTAAAGAAATCCTAGTAAAATTAAACTTGCAAGGATCCTTGAGAAAGACCACTACAATGATACAGCTTGCAGATAGATCCACAGTGGCTCCTGAGGGAGTTGTTGAGGATGTAATGGTCTCTATTGACTCCTGGGAATATCCTATTGACTTCTTGGTTGTCAAGCCCAAAACCAAATTCAATGGTTATCCTCTCATCATGGGAAGACCATGATTAGCCACTCCTCATGCGTATGTAAGTTGTAGGGTCGGGAACATGACCATTAAGAATGGGAATTTGTCCAAATAGTTGGTATTGTACCCTCATGCTCAACCATCTATTGAGGATGAATTAACCCTATTGTTGGAAGAGGAGGAGAAAAATGAAGTGTATCATACAACATCCCATCCAATATGTACCCTAGATGTTATTATAGGAGGGGGAAAACCTGATGAATATGACCTTATTGACCAAATCCTCCAGAACCAACCCCCCAATACCATGGCTCTTGTTGAGCTTGTAAAGGAATATGAGGGTAATCCTTGGAATGAGTTATGCCTAGTTGACCCAAGGCTTGCACATGTCAAATTTGTATAATTTGGTCCATTTAGAACCTTGAAGATTAACCTCTTCCTCTTATCCAACCAAGAAGATAGGTTGTGCAAAATGATGAGAGAGCACTTAGATCCTTTTGCTTGGAGCTATAAAGAAATGAAAGGAGTGCATCCTTCAGTTTGTACACATCACATATACATCAAGGAGGAATCAAAAAGTATGCACCAACCTCATAGGAGAATGAACACAACCCTCAAGGAAATAGTAAAGGAAGGGTTTCAAAAGTTGTTGGATGCAGGGTTCATATACCCCGTCTCAGATAGTGAGTGGATGTCCCCTCTAGTTTTGGTCCCAAAGAAGAATGGGAAGTGGAGGATATGTGTGGATTACAGAGAGTTGAGCAAAGCCACCAAGAAACACCATTTCCTTTTACATTTCGTTGATCAAGTTTTAGATGGTCTTGCAGGGAAGAAATTCTTCTCTTTCCTTGATGGATTTAGTGGTTACAATCTAATCCATATCAACCCTGAGGACCAAGAGAAAACTACATTCACCTATCCTTGGGGTACCTTTACTTATAGGGTCCTTCCTTTCGGATTATGTAATGCCCCTACCACTTTTCGAAGGGTAGTTCTGAGCATCTTTGTTGAGCTATTCCATGACTCCATATAGATCTACATGGATGATTTCACTCCCTATGGGTGTGACTTGCCAGAGGCTCTTTCTAACCTAGGGAAAGTCATGAATAAGTCCATTGAAATGAAACTCTCACTTGGTCCTGAGAAGTATGAATTCTTAATGAATGTAGGGGCTGTCCTTGGCCATTCAATATCTCAAGAGGGAATACAAGTGGAGCCAAACAAAATTTCCATCATAAAAATGGTCCCTACTCCTCAAAATTCAAGGGATGTTAAGAGTTTCTTAGGCTTAGATGGATATTATAGGAGGTTTATTAAGGACTTCAAAAAAGTAACCTCACCAGTATTTGGATTGTTGGCCAAGGACTTAGAATTATGCTGGATAGATAGCTAACAAGAGGCCCTAGATATCTTGAAAGACAAATTAACCATGACACCCATACTTAGAGGCTGAAACTTCTTCAGATATGGTCACTAATCTTCCATTTCTTTATGTATGGTCACTAATCCTCAATTTCTTCCATATATGGCTAGTTTGAACCTCATTTATTTAAACTAGTACATCAATGATCCTATTCTCCATAACCAAAATTTTCCTCCCATGACCACCAAAATTCCTTTACACAATCCCAAGTTTGAAGGTAATCCTAGATAATACCCCACCAATCATGTTCTCTCTTTCCACATGTGGTGTTCATGAAATTTTATTATCGAGGACTCCATTCATCTTCATCTCTTCTAATGCACCCTAACTAGAGTTTCTGCCAAATGGTATGTGGGCCAACCACATGCCTCTCATTCCACCTTTGTGACTCTCACCAAAAGCTTTCTATCATATTTCTAATTACCTCTTTGACATGACACTAAAACCAAACTATTTGATGAGGCTCATCAATAGGTATATCATAGGGATCATAATTCCATCCTCGAGCTTTAAAATTATATTTTTCTCACATTTATTTACAATTTTTGTTATATTATGTTTAGTGAGAGGGGTGAAAGATGTGTTGTTTATGTCTTGTGTCCTAATATGATTTAAATGCAAAAATTGAAGCAATTTTTAGATAATTTCAGTGTAGGAGCTTAAGCTAAACAACATGGAGATATTATGGCAGGTTTTCCACCTCCATAACTATTTCAATGGACCAAGATTACCATTTTATCTCTCATAAACTTGAAGTCATTGATAGCCAAGCATGACGAAGTCATTGGCAGCCAAGCTAGTGCAGTTTAAGGAAGATCTAGATCCACCTTTCTCGAGTTTTGGGAGACAAACATCTCTATTTTCTAGGGAGATGTTTGTAGAAACCCTTTGGTATAAATAAACATGCCAAGGAACTCATTAGGATTCGAACTTTGTTTGTAGCTAAGAAGCTATTGAGCTCAAGAACTTGTGACTTCTATTTTTGACTTATTATGTGATGTATTTGACATTTCTATAAGATAATGAGAAGTTTCTTATTGATCCATCACTGAGTTGGTTCAGAGGGCCAAGGCTCTTGGGTTTGGTCCCATCCCTAGTAGCTTAGGTCCCTCTTATGTATTGATATTCATTTTTAGATATTAATGTTTGTTAGTTGCTGCATTTTAGTAGAATATAATTCCTCAAAAAGCATGTGATTGTTGCCTCTATCTCATATTTATCATGGAATCCTAATTAGAGGAATCTACAGTGACAACCCAAAACCCCTAAGTTTATGATCTCTTGGAAAGTATACATTGGTTATCTTGTTTTTCATATAATTGTTGTAGCCTAGAAGTTAATTCCTTCCACAGAGCAAAGTTTTTGGCATAAGTTAGATAGCTTCTAAATTCAACTCATCATTCCCACCATTGGTTATGATATTTTGTGAATGATAAGAAGAGAAGGTGCATGTGATGTTGCATGACTGTTGGACCTATAGGAAAGGAACCTTTTCACCATCTCCATCTAGGACTTCTCCACTCTCTTTTTATGAATCTCAACCACTGTTCTTGAGCTCTCCCATTTAGGTCACCGTGAGAAGCCCTCTTAGTCCAAAACTGGCCTTCCTGAAGTGTTGAGATTGGAAAGGGGTGCTGGTCACCTTCCATTCATATACCATAGAATTCATCCATATTTCCATCCCTTGATCTCATTGTTCTTACCTTCCAAACCCTCTCGACACCCTTCTTGTAGCATTATAGGTCTTCTTGAAGAGATACAAGGATCTTGTAGCAACTTCCTATAATATGCATGTAGTAGCCTATTTTGCCCTTGTTTTGACCTATAATTCCAGTTTGAGTTATTTTAGGAGTAGGTTGACCCCCCATCTTGTACTGCATGATCAAAGGTAGCACCTATGCCATTCCATCCATCCTTTTTCCTTCACTACAAGAGAGAATAGCATTAGTTTCTTTATCATTGATTTGGAAAAGTAGAACATTACTTTATATGCAAGTGTGAATTAGATGGATGATGGATGAAATCTTGAGTAATGAATTGGTAAAATAATTTCTTGTTTACAATTGAATTTGATACTTAGATGGTTGATTGAAATTAGTGTAGTTTCCTTCCTATAGGTATCATAGATTTGTTGTTCTCTCATGAATTGATCCAATAATGTTTCCAAGTTCGTAGCATCTACAAGTGATATTTGAAAAGAATTTACTTTTTCCACATTAGAGCTAGATTTTGAATTTCACTTTTATTAGTTAATTCCCCCTAGTTTAGTGCAAGAATGGTTTTGGAGCCCTAATGATCAAATGACCCAGTTTAGGGTGGCATGAGTAGAGTTCCATCTACTGTGTATATAGAACTGTCGCCTCGAAGTTTGTACGAACCTCGGGTTCATAAATTGAATTGAGGAGCTGTTGGGAGTTGCAACACTTTGGTGCAATTCTAGGGCTTACCATTATTGACCTATTTTTGTCAAACTTCTGCCACCCACCTTTCTTACCATGTACAAGAATAATGTTGCAGAAGGAGGAGCATTTCTAGATCCCTTGAGTTTTAATATCATGTCTACGTGGATTGGTTTTTGAGAACCCTTTTGGCCCCTATAGGTAAATATGTTTCTTATTACTTCCCTTAGACTAAGGAAGAAGCCCTCTATATAGCCTTGAAATATGATCAGTTCTATGCACAATCAGGTTATATTTATATTCTCCTCCCTGATCTTCCTCGACCTAGTGTTTCTTCTAAACTAGGGTAATCTCATGTCACTGATGGTATCATTGGATCTCTTTCCCACCCTTAACCATCGCCATATCCACAAACTCCTATGAGTTATGGTCAACTCCAGGGGGAAGTAGTTCAACTTACACCTATGCCCCTCCTAATCCTCCATGTGTTTTACCAAGGTAAAATCACATCATATGCATTTCCCATCCACATCATTTGATGTGAGGGTTAGCTACTTCTCAACCTGGTTATCCAATGCTTTCATGAATCCCTATTATCTCTATGTGTCACCTAGCTCTCTAGTCCCAATGAAAACAACACCTCAGCCTTCCATGCCTCCACTTCCTCTTCCATAGAAGCAACCACCTCCACAGAGTCAAGTGTATGCTCAACACAGTGCTACCAATCCCCCTAACCTTAGGAGAATGAATAAGAGGAAGGGTAACCAGAACCAACAACCTCAACATAATCAGGGAAACTAAGGTAGCCAACATAATGCCCATAAGGGTGACCAGCCTAATACTACAACCCAACAATATGATGAAAATCACAAGAAAAATAAGGCCCTTAGAACTAATAAACCTTGTGCTTGTTGTGGAACTTATTTCCATTACACACATGAATGTCCCCTTTTACCTCAGATGTGTTAGGTATGGGAAGATCAAACAACTACTTCTAGAGTACCTCAACCTATGGATCCACCTCCTCCTCCCTCTTCTTCACAATCGACAGTACTTACCAATCCATTCCCTCATCAAGGATATATGGCTACACAAACTTCCCAAAATCCTCCAACCAAGGTTTCCAATGTGCCCCTGCCGTAACCAAATGGTACCTTGTAGATCCCTTAGCCTACTGTATAGGTTCACCCTAAGATCACCAATGGTCCATTACGTTGAAATGTTTCTTCTTCTAAAGCCTTCCATACAGATAATATACTAGATGACTTGGTGTAGTCTCCTACTACCATGTCAATGTTGGAAGTCCTCTAGATGTTCCCATCCAAATAGAAATCTCTATTATTTTCTTTGGGAATTGTGGATCCTTTTGATGATCATATTATTGTCTTTGATGTTGACAAAGTAGAAATTCCCCCTTCCTTCATCCATTTCCTTTCAAGTTTCACATACCAATCTCCATAAAAAACACCACTTCCCAATAGTGTATAATATATGAAGATGCATCCACCTATACGATGAAAGATAATGTCTAGAAGAAACTCTGTTCCCATGACTTGTCACCATCCACTATCACTCTTTGTGCCTAGGACGGTCACCCCTCACAACCTCTCGGTTTGTATCAAAATTGCCCCATCATTTTTGCTAGAAAGACGATCTTGATTGATATCAAAGTCATTGATGCCCCTTTAGATTATAAGATCTTGTTGGGTCATAGTTACACATATGACATGTTAGTTGTTGCATTCTCTATATTTCGTAAGATTTTCTTTCCTAATAATGGAAATATAGTCACTATCAATTAGTTGAATTACTATGACCCTTAGTCTTAGACCTCTTGTCATACCACTAGCTCATCAGTGTATGGTAATAATACTAGCCCTACTATAACTAATGTTTCCCCTAGAGTCTATAAATATTCCACTCTACTTGGGGCTTGTTATGACCCACCACCTACTACTTCTGAGCCTGTATCTTCAAGTGTTTGCATGCTTCAAGCATCATGGACCACTAGAAAGTGGTTTGGTATGCCTTCCTAGCAGCTAGCTCCTCTACAACCCCTTGCTCAAGATTCAAATCATCTTTCAAGAAAAATTCATCTATGCAAAATCCCTTTTGCTAGTGTCTGCTTAGGTCTTTTCCAACAAGGAACAGTTCCCCCAAGTATTTCCCATTAAGGAGCAGTTCCTCTAGGTCATTACACCTTTGGTGAGATACCTTTCTTATTCCTGCCACTACGAATATTTTCTACTCTTGTAATGGCCTATGTTGAGTCTCCCTAATATCACCTTGGAGATTTGAGTATGGGACATTGATCCTCCTGCAAACAATTCTCCCAATCAACTCAAACATTATATAGCGTTGAACCTGGTATAACTAGTTCCTACCACCACTTCCTTTTCTTAGTTCCAAAATAACCTAAACAGGAAGCTGCTCTTGTTACGAAAAAATCTAGTGAGTGGGGGCGGGGGGGAGCCTAGAAAAGGGAAACAAAGATAAGGCACCTTAAGCAATTGCCTCTCCTCCTAAACCTCCAAAGCCTTCTCCTCCATATTCTTTGTGTGATGTTTTTGGGCATGCCACAACTAATTTTCCTAAGCTTCCTCATACTAAGAATGTGATCTCTGATACTTTTCCAGACCTTAATATCCCTGAGGTCCACGTTCCCTTACCAGAATCCACCAAGAAGAATAAACCTTATGCAAGAATCACCCTTGTGCTTTGTGTGATAAGTATGGAAATTATTTTCATCACTATCCCCATATCAAAGAATTTTGTGATACACTTCAAGTGCTTCGTGAGTTAGTTATCGCTCCTAGGGTCTCTAATTCCCCTCTACATATCGGTTCTAACCCCAATGATTTTCACAAACAAGAGGTTTCTCAACCAACCATCATTATTCCCCCTCCCGATGTTGAGATGATGGATAGTTCTACCCCTACTCTCTACTTGTCGTCATCCATGGGATCAATATATTCAAAATATTTAGGAGTTTCATATTACTATTCTTTCGAACCTTCTTTCGAGAACACTTCGGTATCAACATTGGTAGATGTCACATCTTCTAGTCATTTGTCCAACCTTTTTAATGATGTGCATGTGAGCCATGTCTCCCATGATGATGATTGGTCCAAGAACCCCTTACCTCAAACCCATGGATTCAAACCACAACCACCTTATGGCCTTTACATTACCACACAATGTTTGGGTAAGGGGGCACCCACTTTTGAGAGTCCAAGGGAAGCAATTATCCCTAACCCTCATGTCACATCTAGTAGTCTTGACTCTAGCACCACTATTCTTCCCCTTTTTGAAGAGCCTCTAGAGTCCCATATCAATCCAGATTTCCCTAGGGATGATCCATTTAATCATCCCTTCATCTTACATCAACAACCCAATACCTTAGACATTTATGTTGTTCAACCTTTGTGTCATCTAAGTGAGCATTAGTTCATTATAGCCCCACTCTTCGGTATGGTTACCCCATGTATGTGAACCCATAAATTTAGTCCATTTGAATCCTATATTCAATGCCAAATGAGATTGGTAATCCACCATTTACTTTCTCTTAATGCATCATTTATTTGTTCTTCCCATAAGAAGACAACCATAAACAACAAATGGAAACACAAAAATGACATGAATAACCGCATTATGTATCAAAACATTCATACAAGTATTTAGAGTCCATTATTCTAAATACATCTGACATGTCCATAACATGCTATAACCATACATACAAAAATGGGGGCCGCATATGCCCCTTCATCTAATCATCATCCCTAAGAGGATCTCATGCCAGTAATACCAGATGCTTGAATCTCCTATTTGAGCACTTGGAACAAAATGGCACTCCACAAACTCATTTGGCTAGGGGCATCATTCCCACCTTTACATACTTGATAAGTCCCCTTCATCATGATGCGTTGGTGGGAAGTATCTCACGCTTGGGGGTATGACGACATCCCTGACCACCTTATCATTTCATTACCATAAGTCTCGGCCTAGACCCCAAAGATATAGGTATGGTCGATTATCCTTTCATTCCTTGGATCATTTGTCTTACTAGCCTCTCTACCGAGCCATATACACATTGCATATCATAGACGATTGATACCATATATTCAAACATTTTACTCTAAGTGATGCCACACTTACTAACTAGTCCCCATGTTTGACTTAGTGGGTGAGGTTGATCCTAGACCTTCTTTAATATTTCATTCTTGTATTCCTTTCTTACCTTTATTCTTGAATAGGAAACATCTTCCAAGAAGCATTAAGTCCATCCTTAGATGAGTAAGGCCACCAACCTGAAAGTCACAGATATAGATTATAATGATTAGTTTTTCCACTATGAGCTTGCCAAGATTTAGGACCTTCTCCTCCTCTCCAAATTCTCCAACAACTCAATGTGAAAATGAATTGGATTTGGGGGCAAGAATCCCTTTTATAAGAAAACCCTAGTTTTTCCATTGACCATTGTGACAAAATCATAGCTTAATGTGACAAATTGTCAGCACTTTTGGAAATCTATCACTGAGCACCCTAATGGGTCTCTCTTCATTCATGGTAATTTGAAACTTCACCAGGAATCCATTTTTCCATGGGGTCCCATTTTGCTACCTCTTAAAACCAAATCTCTTCATATGATTCACTTTTACTCTGGTACCACTTTTCCTTTGCACTTATTGACTTATGTGTTGAGTTTTATCATGAGTAACCATTATTTACTCATGTTTTTACAGTCCATTTTGAGCCTTCCTTGTGTGGAAGCATCATAGGGTCACCCTTGTTTAGAGCATCATAGATGAGTCACCCTTGGAACCATGGAGTTCTTTTAGAGTCCCATTAGGTTTTGTTATAGTATATCATCCATATTTGTTTCACATTCATCTTGTTTCACTCACATGTTTCCTCCAACTATATTAACCTATCTTTGAAAAGCCTCCATCTTAGTATAATTGACCATCCCCTTTGGAATCGAGTCAATCACTGTGAGATCAAACATGCAAATTATGCTTTGACAAGGGAAGTTGTCAATTGACCATTCCTCTTATTCCTTCATCGTCATACCTAGTGTCAATCTATCAGTCACATTACTATGATCCTCATTCCTTTGTAGGGTAATCCTCATTTACTCAACTCTGGCAAGCTCTCTTTTGTCGATTCATGATCCGAATCGGATCCATAGAAAGACTGTCAAGAACCTTGACTGTATCGAGTTGAACAAATCCTTAAAAATTCCAAAACAGCAATCAAAAACACCCTGAACCAGTGGCCATGGCAGCCGGCGTGGAATGACGAGGACCTCGGTCAAAGCACGCTGATTGAGGCCCATGGAGACTACACAGGAGGTCAAAATAGCCCCTAGGAGCTTCGGATCAGGAAAAGGACTTGATTTTCGATGCGCAATTAGTGCTTAGTGCTAATCACACCTCGCTGGGTGAACATGGCCAAAATGGGAGAGCCTGAGCACCTGGTCACATGGGGGGACTAGAGGATTGCGGGTGGAGAAACGAAAAGCGCCAACGTACGAAGGTGGGACCCACGACTTGGGAATCGATGGTTTTGATCGGGGCGCCCTTGAACGGTAATAGGTTTTGGAAGAGAGCGGAGCGATCCCACTCAGTGATTGACGCGTGGTAGCGGAGGTGAGAGAAAAACCACCGTGATTGTGCGTTATCAGTCGGGCAAGTCAACTGCGCTCGACGTGCGTATGACGTTGGATCTGGAGGAGCCCAGATCAGATAGCTGAGATTGTACCCGATAGAAAGAAGCGAAATCGACAGGGAATTAAGCTGCGACTTAAGGGGATTTGGAATCCGTTTGACCACCACGGTGGAGAAAGAATGTATCCATGACATAACCAAAGAAACAAATCGACGAGTAGGCTGGCACTGTTCCGATGGGGACACGTGGCTACTTCCCGAGCATTCATGCTGACAGTGAATAGGGAATTCCAAGCACGCAGGCAGTAGGTGAATCGATGTAGGCAGGAGAGGAACCGAACAGGCATAGAGATCAAATGGCTAAAGCCATGAACAAAGACAGTCGAATACAAAGATAGACAGATAGACAGACAGAGAGAAAGACAGAAGAAGAGAGACAGTGAACAGTGAACCCTGAGAGGAGGACTGAACACAGAGAACAGTAAAGCCAAGCAGTGGAGACAGAGGGTCGAGCTAACCACAGGAAGTATCAAGCACCAGAGAGCTTGAAGATTCAAGCCTTCCCATAGAGGAATCTGTCCAGACTGAGCATCACATTTGGCTCTTTCCACTGTAGACCAAGGGTCATAGAGCTGTTAGGAAGAAAAAGAGTCTATGAACTCCGAGTGGCTTGGGAATCCAAGACCATCCTACCAAGCAAAATCTGCTTCAGGATAACTCACATTGAGTCCCTGTATTGTAATTTCTCTGTTGTAAGACACAATAAAACAAGGCCACCACTGAAGCTGGACCGGAGACGTAGCCCTGGAGAATAGGGTGAACTCCTTATTAAAAACTGTTTGTGTCTTGTGTTGCTTACTTTATTTCTTTGATGTCTTTCCATTTATTTTTTGTGTATTGGCAATCTGATCGATCCATTGTTTCAATAACAAAGAACACACACACCAGCACATGAGTCTATAATACCTTTTCGTTTAATAAATCTTTAACCGAGGTCACCCATAGGGTGATTATCAGATCATTTTAGCACATTTATTCCATGAGAATGGTTTATAGGGAAGTGTACCTTGGTTCCAACCTTCATCATTTGCTACCTTTTATCAAGAAAATGGAATCATCATTTCCCTTTGACTTGGTTGTTTCTCGCATGCTCAACTCTAGCTCATTATTGTAGATCGAGAATCGTACACTTGATGGTTTAGTGATCCAATGGATTGTACCAACATTTCCTCGGTATGTGTCAGATGTTCTAGAACTCATGAGGGGGTGGTCCTTCAAGTAGCCCCCAAATTCCCAAATGAAAACAAATTGTGATCCAACCTTAGATACAGTTCCATAGATTTAACTGGCCCGATTTATGTCACTTGCAGAGCCCGCAATATGCATGTCTCCTTCAAATAATCCATTCAGATATTTAGAGCCCTTTCCTATTTAGCAAGGCTTATTTCGTTGTGATCTCCTCCTTCCTCTTAGTTTTTGGGGTCATTATGTCTCATGTACTCAGATTATCAAATGTTATTGTATCCAATCTTAGCCTTTGTTTCCAAGGCACATTATGTATATTAGACTCATTGTATCATTGTATCACTTTCTAGCCCATTGATGCCAACATATCATGTGTCATGTACTTTTTTTCTTAGACCCAAATTGTTGGGCACATCATTATTACTTGTACTTAGTTATCTAGGTGGGTATGGGTATGCCTCCCCACCTCATTTGAGATTATGTACTTACCAATAAAAGGAGACTTCTATTAGAAAAGTAGGTCTCACCCCCTCCATTCTCAGTCCTACTATTGTATCCATTTCTGTCTCCTGTCACAAAGTGCTTCAGAATATGTAGAAGCCTCCTAGAGACAACCCCTGGGTTGAAGGAAAAGATCAGTTCCTAGGGCATCCGAGAGGAGTGCTTTTGAAGATTATCTAAGGGATTTATGTTGCACTCCACATGTCACATTATTTGAAATAGAATAATTCAAATCCATTTATTATTGAGAGGGAGTGTTGATAAATGGAAACAAGAAATTCTAGTTTAATTTGTCCTTGAATTAACTTGTGAATTAAAATCGAATTCTATTCTCATAACAACTTGTAAATAGTTAATTAAGTTTAATTGACGTAATTAACTTAGGAATTTCAAGTTGAAAGTATTTATGTATTCATGTATGTGTGATCCATAAATTTTAAGGGTCTAGGAGGAGTTTATTTGATTTGTAATTAGATAACTCAGTGTGAAGGAGTTTGGTTAGTTAAACTAGTTCTAACTGTTGGAGGAACTGGTAGAGGTCTAGTAGTGAGTTGGTGCACTCGTGCATCCTCAGTGCTATTATAGATAATTAGAGATTTCTTCATGAGAAACTCATGCACGCCAATTTACAGAAAGACCCAGTTGAGACTAGAGTGTAGGGATAGTTTACTATCAATTATATGATTTTTGAAGTTGTACAGATCATGCATGCAATTAGTTATGGACCTAAGTTTGCATTGCATAGTTTTGGAAGAGGGATTTCCCAATTAAATATGTGCTAATCCTATTAGGAATTGCACAAGGAATTAGTGGCTTGGCAGGCATCAAAATTGGCTAAGTGTTGGCCAGAGCGGGCTTATGAGGTAAAGAGTTTATCATACTTGTGCAGGGATTATCCTAATGAGAAAAAGCATTGTATTTTCATCTTAGATTTTTGATTAATGCAATATAGATAGTTAGGGTTTTGAGAAGTTTCATTCCCCAGATAAATATTGTGTTATGTGTCATTGAATATCTTCCTCTTGTTGATTATTGTTTTGATCGATCTATTGGTTTATGTTATTGGAAGTAGAGTAGATTCTTGTCTTGTGTTTTAGGAAATTACATGAGATGTTGAATCTACCGGAAAATATACATGGTATCGTAGTTGAAGATAGTATACTAGAGGAGATTTCAATTTTGGGGTTATAGGTGGAATTCAAATTTTCAATTCATACTTCAAGATTGGCAAATGGATTTCTATGGTTTGAAACTCGAGTATGCCTTGGAAGGAAACTCAAATTACATAGCATGGAAGGAAAGGATGGAATAAATGTTGGAGGACAATGGCCTCAAGCAATTCATTGATCGAGAAATTCCTAAGCCACCAACATAATATGCTAATGATCTGGTTGAATGGAAGAACTGTGTGGCAAAGGCGAGGCAAATTATTCTTGAGGGAGTTCAAGACCACATTGTTTTGAGTCTCCATGGAAAGGAAAATCCATACTCAATGTGGAAGAAATTGACAGACTTGTTTCAGAATAGAAGTGACCATAGGAAGTTGGCACTAAAGGAGAAACTCAAAAAGATTAAGATGGAGAAGGGTGACTCAATTCAGAAATACTTGACCAAGGTTACTCATTATCGAGATGAGATTGGAAGTGTTGGGATTACTATTACCGAGGATGATATGGTGAGCCTTTCTCTTCTAGTAATTCCCAAGAGTTGGCATAGTTATCAGGACTCTATCAATGGGGAGGAGAAGCTTCCAGGTTGGCAATGACTATGGTTAGATTTAATGTAGGAAGAGAACATAAGGAACACTAGAGATGGTTTCTCATCAAATATTGATGATGAGGAAAATTGTGCCTTAGTAGGTAAGGCAAAGAAAGGGAAGGGGACGGTGTCCAATTCCAAATTGGATTCTTGTCACGGAAGCAAGAATAAAGACATGTTGAAAGTCAAGTGCTTTCATTATCATGAGTTGGGACATTTTTCTACAAATTGTTCTTTCAAGGAGTGTAAGAAGAAATCCTTAGGAGAAGCGATAGACGAGGCTCTTGCCTCAAAATTTGAATTAGACTTTACCCTCATTACATGCATGGTGTCATCAATGATGGGTAGTGGATGGTACCTAGACATTGGAGCTTCAATCCACATGACTGGCGATAAGGATCTCTTCAGTGACCTAGAGGAGAAGGATCTCTAGATGCATATCAAGATCGGTGATGAAGGGATACATAATGCTACTAGATTGGGTACAGTTACCTTTCAGAGGGAGTCAAGTGCTCCTCTTACATTGAGATATGTTATGTATGTTCCCAGGTTGAAGAAGAACTTGGTATCCATTGCCATGCTGGAGGATGGAGGTTATGATGTGATTTTTAGTGAAGGAAAGGCATTCCTTCGTCACATAGCCATGCGACAGGTAAAGAGGATAGTGATTTGGGTGAAGAATATCTACAAGTTGGAGGTAGAAGATTGTGTTGCTTTGAGCATGAAAGCAGATAAGGTGCAGAGTCGAGACATCGGTGAGTTGTGGCACAGGAGGTTGGGTCACTTGCATCACAGGGCTTTGAAAGTCATGCATCAAATTTATACTGGTCTTCCCAAAGGTACACTAGAGCAATTTGATACATGCAAGGGACGTACTTTGGGAAAATTCACCAAATCTTCCTTTCATGATAGAGGTAGTCGATCACACGAAATTCTAGAGCGAGTCCATTCAGATGTGTGTGGAATATTCTTGACAACATCCATGGCCAAAAACATGTATTATGTTATATTTGTTGGCAATTTTTCTCAGAAATGTTGGATATTTTTCATGCAAAAAAAAGATCAAACTTTTGCAAATTTTTATGAATTTAAAGCTTTGGTTGAGAAAGAGTATGGTAAGAAGGTTAAATCTCTGAGGAGTGATAATGGTGGTGAGCATGTCTCAAAAGAGTTTAAGAACTTATGTGTGGCAGAAGGGATTAAACGGGAGTTGACGACACCTCATAACCCACAACAAAATGGTGTAGCTGAAAGGAAGAACATAAGAATTGTAGGGGCAACATGAGAAATGTTGCATGATCAGGGATTACCACTACACTTGTGGGCTAAGGCATGCAACACAACTACTCATTTGCAGAATAAAAGCTTGCATTGGTTTATTGGGATGAGTACACTAGAGCCTTCTTAGGGAAGATACCAAATGTTGGTCACTTCAGGATTTTTGGGTCATCGGTATATTTCTGTGTGACCAAAGATGCACAGAAGAAGGTTGAGCCAATAAAAGAGTTGGGGATATTTTAGGGGTACATTGATATACCTCACAACTATCAAGTGTACCTACCGACCAACAGGATGGCATTGGTTCGTAGGGATATCTGATTCAATGAGGAGAAGGTCATGCAATGTTCCCTTGAGAGGGAGCTTCAGCTACATGCAGTTGAGGATCTTTTAGCTGCTAAGGTTGAGGAGCCTTATATTGATGTGGAGAAACCACATGCAGAGGGCTCGAGAGTGGAGACATCCACTCAGGTAGAGTTTTCCAAATATGGGAGGAAGCGCACCAGAGAGGGAGAAAGGTTATTGCAAGATGTGTGAGAGAATGTGGGAGCACCGACATCACGATGGAGGTAGAGGAGGTCACCTGAGAGGTACACTAGATACATGGATCTTATTAGTAGATGTGTTGAGACAAAGCTATCTTCCTTTGAGGAGGAAATATAGAAACTAGTTTGGGTTGATGCCATTATGGAGGAGTATGACTCCATTGCCCGTAACAATGTTTCGGATGTGATCCTAAGACTGATAGACAAGTCAGTGGTGAGCTCCCAATGAATTTTCAAGGTAAAGAAAGCAGCGGATGGTAGTGTGGAGAAGCATAAGACTAGGTTTGTGGCCTGAGGCTTTTCACAGGTAGAGGGGATTGACTATGATGAGATCTTTTCCCTTATACAAGGTACTCATCAATCAAATCCATATTGGAACTATCAACATAGATGGGTTGGAAGATACATCAGATGGATGTAAATACAACATTCCTTAATGGATAGATTCAGGAAGAGGTGTACATTGAGTAGGCTAAAGGTTTTGAGACCTTTGACTATGAGTTGCATGTGTGTTGACTCAAGTGAGCATTGTATGGGCTTAAGCAAGAACCCCTTGCTTGGTACACTAGGATTGATAGCTAATTCAATGGGTTGGGCTTCACCAAAAGTGAAGTGGATGCGAACCTAGACCACATTTTTGAGGAAGGTAAATTTTTTATCATTGTTTTATATGTCGACAATTTGATTCTGACAGGTGATGATAAGTTGATCAAGTCTTGTGAGGAGGATCTTGCAAGAGATTTTGAGATGAAGGACTTGGGGCTCATGCATTAATTTCTAGGCATGGAAGTATGGCAAGGTGATGGGTAAATTTTGTCTCTTAGGGCAAGTATGCCAACGAGATACTAAAAAGATTCCACATGGAGAGAAGTAAACCCATGGAGACTCCTCTAGCAAGTAACTAGAGGAAGGAGGATTCTACCTCAGGTGAAGTAGTGGAAGCTACCATTTATAGGAAGCTTGTGGGATCACTCCTGTATTTGTTGAACACATGACCGAACATGTGCTATGCAATTAACTGGCTTAATCTTTAGAGGAAATTTTAGCCTAAAAGTGGCCATGAAATTTTCACGTAATTTCCATTTCATAATATGTAAACCAATCAAAATCATTTAAATTTAAAAATAGGTACATGTAGATATTTTGGGCATTTCTAGTTGTATGGGGAAAATTGCAGCTTTCCCATAGGCTAATTTAAAAGGAGATTTTCGAGTTGATCTCTTGGTAGTAACTCTATTTTACCACAAAGAAAACTTCAGTTGTGAGTCCAAGTTTTTCTAATTCTTTGATATTGTCTTCTTAATAATCCTTACCAAATCTTTATTTGATGATTTAACCAATGCATTTCCCTTTGGATAGTAGCTAGTGGAGTGACCCACAATGATGTTGTGCTTTTGGAAAAAACTCAAAAATTTGGATGATTGAAAACCTTGAGCGTTATCAGTGATAATATTTCTTGGAAACCAAACCTTGTAAGCATATTCTCCTGCATGAATTTGATCACCACAACATCAGTTGAATTTCTAACTGGGACTACCTCCACCCACTTAGCGAAGTAATCAGTGGCCATAAGGATATATTTATGATGGTCATTGAAGGGTGGGTCTATTTCCCCAATGAAGTCTAAACCCCACCATCTGAAAGGTTCTTCAACGAAAATAGGGATTAAAGACAAAGGTGCTAATTTATTCCTTTCAACAAGCATTTGGCACTTCTCATAAGCCTGAACATATGCATGTACCTCAGTGAGCAACTTGGACTAATAAAAAATTTCTTTGATAATTTTGTGAGTTGTTTCTATCCAGCAATAATGCACCCCCACCCACACTCCTCCCAACACACACAGTTATGGAACTCATCTATCACTTTATGGATCACTTCTTCAACCAGATGTAAACAAAAAATCCCCACTAGGTCCTTCCAATACAAGTGGCCATTTAAAATGAAAAACTTCTAGGCTTGTAGCCTCAAAGATCTGTATTTAATTTTATCAAAATTGAATGGAAAACTTAGAAAAAGTAAATAGTGGATTATGTGTTTATACCAGTGAGTAATGAGGTACTTCATTTGGATTTTCCGCATTGAACTCTCCTCCTTGTTTTACTCCTCTTTTCTTCAGATTTCTTCCTCCTATGTCTACATATTTATACCCAAGGCTTGGAAGTTTGATTTAGACAAGAATTTAGCTAATCCTTACCCCTTGATCAACTTCGTGGGTTTTATCTCTTGGTCATAGTCTTGATTTTTAGCAATCCATTTACCTCTTTTTCCTCACTGTCTCCTTGTACGAAAATGTCTTTCATAACTATTGTAGGAACATAAGTTTTTATGCTTGATTGCAAGATATATGTCTTGAAGGTATTTAGGGCCTTGGCCAAGGCATAGGCCTACTTCTCTAATTTATAATTTAACTCAACATCCCGTAGCACCTATCTTAAAAACGCTATTGGTTGCTCATGTCCTTCATTGTGTTTCTACAATAAGACACCATCCACTGTATGAGGAGAAGAAAAAGAGAAAATAAAAAATGGTTTTAGGTAGTCATGGCTGACTAATACAGGGGCTTTTGTAAAGCCCTTTTAATCCTAGAGAAGGATTCCCAAGAATCTGAATTCGATTTTACTTCGTTTTCCTTCTTCAACATTTATGTGATCTCTTTTACTATCTCGACATAGTTGGGTATGAATCTTTTCAAAACGTTAATCCTACTCGGAAAAATTTGAACCTCTTTCTTATTTCTTGGTAGGGGAATGTTTTTTATGGCTTCCACCCTCTTGGGATCAATATTCACCCCTTCTTTTGCTAATATGGGCCCTAATAGTTTTCCCTCACTTAGAGCAAACTGAGATTTTTTAGGATTCGGGGACAAGCCATACTTTCAACATTTCTCAAAAGTGAGACATAAGTGTTCAATATGTTCCTAATCTATTTTAGAGAAGACAATACTGTCATCCTGGTAAATTACTACAAACCTATTCAGCTCTCCCACAAATTACCTCAATGAGCTCTTTTTTGCTATCACAGACTTGTTTGGGTAGTGAGGGTAGTTTTTCTTCTTTTGAAGCTTTGGACTTATGATAGATTAGATCTAAAGACTCCTACTTTTTGGGTAAGGTTGAGTCTAAAGGCTTCTTTCCCTTTTATTCTTAATTAGGATAATTTTTGGGAGAGTGGTATCCATTTTGGTCCTACATCCTAGATCTCATTCTAGAAGACCTGAGATCATATTTTATGTGTAGCTGCACTTGCTTGAAGTCTGCAAATGGCCTATAGTAATCATCAACGTCACTACCATCTAGCAGGGCATCTAAATCATCCCCTTCTTCCTCGTGTCTCAACTTCACATTCCTCATCTGAAAAGAAGAGAATAGATTTTATTGAACCTCACTGGTTTCTTGTATCTTTTCTTTTGGATCATCCTCTACATATAATGGGGGTTAAATGTGGGCTCTTCTCTTTTGTTTCCCTCTGCAAAATTTGTAATGGAGGTCCCCTATAATGAGGATTGAACCCTTGGTTAGGGGCTTGTGGATTTTGTCGCGAGGGTGGGTTTATTATTTTCTAGATCTAACTTCACCAGCTTATTACAAATGTTCCTTATCAATTTATTCATTTACTTGAACTATTCCTCTTGGGTTTCCTTCCCCTGATTTGAGGAGCTAGCTTCTTCATTTCATCTCCTCCTTTTTCCATGATCAATTATGCCTCTCGACATCCTAGTAGAGGTAAATTTTTCTGCAACCTCTAAGGCATTTATTTGAATCTGGTCTAGAGTACGAGACTTCCTTTCTATGAGTGTGAAACCAAATTCTGGTTCAAAGGCCCCAAAAAACACCACTTTAGCAGTAGTCTCTGGAGGTTTTATTTCAGCAAGGAGATTATTATACAATTTCTTAAACCTCTTGTTGGGGAAATTAACACGTGTAATAATTCCAACATTAAATTATCAATCCAGGGTCATAATACTTACAGGCACAAGCATAGGTAACGTAGGATCAAAGCATTTAACCTAGACTAAAGTAAGAAATCAACTTGTCATTTAAGTACAGAAACGAATCAAACACTATTTCTAGTAAAATCACTTTGACTTATAAAAATGCTAATTACGGGACTCAAATTATGTATAATAGAAAAAACTCATCTATCTATTCTAATGTTGATGAAGACAAAACATGACTCACTAAATCAAAAGGGCATAAAGATTAAATCTAAACTAAGCTAACAAACACGAAATTTGAATGAAGCTAGTGAATGCAGAATTGGAATTAAGCTCTAGAGCTCCCTACTTTCAATCAAAGAGAAACATTCAACATTCAAACACGAAGACTACCGATCACAAAACAACTAAAATGGTACTCAAAATAATCTAAACAAATGAAATTTAAGGAAACCAAATCCTATTGTTAAGAAACCTATCAAATTGACCTCCTTATTTAATGTTGGAAAGAAAATCAAATGACAATTCAACCTCTGTTTCTAATTATAATCACACTACTCACAAAATCAAATATCATCCTATTATTTGAGCTGAATTACCCCATGCTACCAAATTGAATTAACCCTGTCTTAAATAAAATCAAACCAAAGCAAATCACATTACTTCTAATACTGTACTCAACTCGATTCAATTAACCCAAATCAAACTCAAAATAGAGCAAACCAAACTTCTCTTAAACCAAATATCTCCTCAGTTAATCTTAAAATAAATTTAAATGTTGGACATGAATTGCACACCCTAAATTAAATTACATTAATGCTGGAATGAAAACCTCACTGTTCAAAACTTAAATCTCCTTGCTCTAAATCAATCAAACTGGAATTGACGGCACTAAATCACATAACCTAAGTTACTTGGACTACAATTTTAAATGAAATCATAGTGCTTTTATGAGAGGACTAAATAGTAAACACAATACAAAATGTAAACTACCAATCACAATCCATAGTTAATATATCTATATATATATCAAACAAAAAATTCGCTCATTCCTCTATCCTTTAACCTACGAATTATTCATTTAATATGCATAGGGAGGAATTCGTTTCAGAATTTCATCATGAATCAATTATATAAGTGCATAAAATCGTTTTATATAACCGAGATTGATTTATGTTCTATTCATTGAATATTCCAATTATAGTGAAATAGACTCGGTTTTTCAAGGGAAAAAGAGCATGGCTCAAAGCTGAGGCACACACATAATTGATGCAGCAAATGGCAACCTATATAATCAGAAAACTTGATCCTTTTCCCAATTGATATGTGTGCTATTATAATGATAAAAAATTCTCTGAAATCAAATTAAATACTCCAAGAAATCACTAAGGAAACTTAATGGATTCATGCAATAACTAAATGAAAAGACTGATTCTGTAAAATTGTCACACAACTATATATCTTAAGATAATAATGAATCTCTCTCCCAGATGATGGAGGGCCATGCTGCACGTGGGAAAGATTAAACATTTTGTAGTAAAAACGATTTAGAACATTCAAATTAAGAACTTACAATAGACCATAACTCACAATAATCTGGTTCAAAACATAGCCATACTCTATTATTTGAAACAAAGTCTTCAATTACAAAGCATAATGTCTTACAGGAGCTTAACAACTTAATAATTAGCACCAATTAACCAATATAACTCCTTAGAATGCTGGCCTTTATAGGAAACAATTCATATAAAAAATAGTAGTAAGTCCATACATGGCAAACTCAATAAATTAATATTAATCCAAGCTTGCAATCTGATTGCTTGCTTTCCTTGGCACAACGGTTTCCAACCAAATGCTAACATTAACATCATCCCAAACTCAACATAAACAATGAAACAAACTCCTCTTTGAGCATAACAGTTTTATCCAAACCATAATTGTGGCTGAAAATAGGCAAATCCAAATTTGATCCCGATTCTGTACTTAAAATTGTGTTGAAATATTCCCATGACCATAGTTCCTTCATGGTAATGAATTTTGCCGAATGGTTTCTAGGTTATATGAAAGAGGGTATTTTGAGCACAATGCAAGTATCCAAATGTCGATATTCTTCACCATTTGGTCACAAACTTCATATTTTCACCTACAAAAATCTCATTCTATATTCAACTCTGCAGTAGCTAGTTTAACTGACTTTTGAATAATTTTAGCGATGGAACTCCTCGAAAAATGAACTTAGTGAAACCGTCATTAGTAAATCATAGAAAATTCATATTTAATCATAGAAGAGTCAAGAAAACTAATGATAACAAACCATAGAGTGTAAGATATGTATTTGGCGGCAAGTTATGGAATTACGGTATGAAATGGGTTAAAAGTGCACGAACACAGGTTATGAATGGTGGTATTGTACGATGAAAACATGGGAATATTTAAGGACCAACACCTCTTTATTAATTTTGACATCTCCATTATGTTTCTTCTTCATAGCATTAAATCAAGTGAGGATATACCCATGGTCTTGTTTCGCTCCCCATTTTTGCATGAAAGAATTTTCCATCTCATCCCAGGTAGTAATTGAGACATTTGTCAGAGTTGAACCATTTCCTAGCCTCCCCATCAACATACTGGACAAAAATCCTCAACATTACATTTAAGTGTGCAACGTTTAGGTTTTTTGCAAAGGCATGAAAAATTTCAACATGCCTTTGTGCTGAAACGTCATCTTCCCTTGTGAATCTTGGCAAGGGCTTGAGATAGTCTTGTGGCATACCATTCAAGGGTTCTGGCAAGTCCAATGAGGCATATTTTTTCAGGAGAAAGCCTTGGACAACCATATTGAATAGGGGAGGATGTAGAATAGTTATTACAGGTCCTTGCTAAGGGGGTATCTGAGTAGCAGCTGACTGGATTTAGGTTGGGAAGATATTCACACTTTGTGTGGGTCTATTTATAAGTATGTATTTAACTTCTTCAACTTTTGAGGAGGAATGAGATGAGAAATGGGGTGAAATGGAAAAAGCTTCTTAATTTTTTACTCTATAAGGAAATGGGCCAAATAATATACCATGTTCTTCAGGATATTCCAGAACTTTGGATGCAGACTCAGGGTAATTTATCACAACTTTTTGAGCACTAGTCAATGGTATTTCTGGAAAATATATTGTGGAATCTGAAGTAAAAGGGGTATGCAGTTTCCAAATCCTTTGGGATATGATTTTCTCAAGGTTGAATACAAGAGGAGTTTTTCGTTGGCTTCTATCTGAGTGAATGTGAGGTATCCGAAAAGCCAAGGTTCTAAAACTAGGATTTAACCAGTGGATTTGCCAAGGTGAGTGATCTTCAACTGACACTTCCCTTGCTCAATTAACAAAGGAAATGTAAAAAATTATCATACCCATGGAAAAAATTCTGATTCATTCCCCATAAATGGTGCCAGAATATGTTGTAGCTATTTCTATCTCTTGTCACAAATCACTTTAGAAGATGTAGAAGCCTCCTAAAGGCAATCCCTGGGTTGAAGGACAAGGTCAATACCTAGGGCATCCGAGGGGAGTGCTTTTGAAGATTATACGAGGGATTTCTATTGCACTCCACATTTCACATAATTTTAAATATGATAATTCAAAGATTGGTTCAACAACTCTTCACCAATGTAGACACAAGCAAACACGGACCTAAATACACAGGGGTGGATATGACTCATCTCAATGAGGAATGTCATGATTTTGGTGGCCAACACACAACAATATGTAGCTTTATATATTTGTTGTAGTATAAATGAAGAGGAGGAAAAGAAGGAAAGAATTCAATGCAGAGGGTTGGATAAAACACAAAATCCTAGGCAACGAATTCCAACAGAAGCGTGGAAGAGTGAGGAGGTGAAAATGTAGAAAAAGTAGAGCACAAATTAAGGTATCAAGCTCTATGCCTCATGGACACATTTTGTCATAAGATAGAAATTAGAAATTTTGTGCTGACACGAGTATTCTAGGCTATCAAATAACATAAGTGAATCTATCATTTGCACTGGTACTATTCACTACCTAGCAACATATATACATCCATAAATGAGAGTGGAACTGGCAGCTTCATTACACAATTTCAGAGGAGGAAAAACATAAATCAAATGATATACGAAGGGGAAAACATATTGTGCATTTATATGATTGGAATAAACAAAACTATTTCTTTAATCTTTGAAGATGGGTTCCCAATCACTAGTCCATCAAATTCAATAGTTGTGTAAACCTAAGCACCTCATGAACAAGCAAATTGAATCAAAGTGGAACCAATTTCTCTATGAACAGAGCTGAGAACTTGCAAAACATAATTGAGACCTCTTGGACGCAGAATTCAGGAACCTTTGTAAAGATTTTCTTCTCCCTTTTTATAAGCAAAAGGAGGAGCTTGAACAACAGTTACAATATATCTCATTCATGCTCCAGTTGTCTGATCAACTAACCGTCATAGCACATAGAGATTTTGTTTCCCAAATCATTAGAATGGATTCGATTCCTTTCTTTAAAATATGAAAATTACAGAATAATGGAAATGAAAAACTGAATGATGGTCAAGCAAAATATCTCCATGCCATTATTTTGATTTCCTTTGATCAAGTCGCGTCTCTTCAATGGTGTTCCTCCTCAGTTGCCGGTCGGTTCGCCTATCATTCCCCTGCCTAACTACCTGAACTCCCCACCCTTGGAGCTGGAGGTGATTAACTATGGTGGCCCAAGTGGTGCTCTCTAACATAGCTGTTGAGTCCTACATCTTTTATTAATTATGCATTACAATATCAGAGCCCAATATGTCTTGTAATATTATCATAGCATCACCTCAGAGCCACAATTCATCAAAAATTCATTTAACAGAAACGTTATGAAATCATAACATTTCAATTCCTCCAAACTCCTCTTGTTTAGCCCCTTTCCATTTTTTCTTCATGGGATCAAGTGATTTGACTAGAGGCTTAGTACTTGGGTGCATAAAGGCTTCAAGTTCCTATTGGGGCTTATCTCCCTTTATAGTTCATGATTTTCCCATGGTTCTTTGGAGTGCTTGAGACCAAGTGCCACCACATATCAGAGCCCCCTTTACCATAAGCTCTTTTTCAAATTAGAATTTACTAGAAGTTACATTATTTCACATCCCCAATAAGCTCATAGCTCTTGGTGCTCAGTCTTCCTTTAGGTTTGGGTTCTACATATATCTCATGACCGAATGCCACATAACTTAAGAGCCCCTTCCATCGAAGGTTCTTCCAAATAAATTTTTGATGGACCCTCCTCAAAAATACTTTATAACACTTCGATGCTTGCCTTGGTCCGAGCCCTTGGTTCTGCTCGATCTTTATGACCAAGAGCCATCATACATTGAAGCCCTCTTTATCAGTAGAATTTAAAAAAGGATTTAAAAAAATCTTGATGCTACCATCCACTGAAATTATATCTTATTACTTAGGTCCCATGCACTTGGCCCCTTTATATTTCCATGAACAGGTGCTTGTAGACTTTGGATACCCTCTCATCAGAAGTGTTCAATTGGAGAATTAACTTTGGAGTTACGATGACTCCTAATTTTGATGGGCTTGAAGATTTTGATACTCGGTCCCCAACTCTTCGCCCTTGGTCCCTTGAAGCCTTTGCGACCAAATTAAGAAAATGACCATGTGTCCTTGTCCCTCCATGTCATGATGAAATAATATTCTCCATGAGCTCATCGGGATCAATCACCAATACGACACATGCCTTCTTCAAAGGAGAGAGAAAAGGTCCGTGGGTTCTTTGGATTTTCAAATGTTTCCTTTTCATTTCTCATTCCTCTGAGATTCTAGTGCTTTCAATAGAGGTATTCGTTAAGGGTTTCGAAAACACCGAAATTCTGATGGCATATGTTCCAAGGCCCTGCCTTGTTCCGTGCCCCTTGGTCCTTTGAAACACTTAGGACTAAGAGCTAGTCTATATCGGAAGCCACCTCACATCGAAACTTTTCTAATTGATATTTACATTAGAGTTATGATATTATTCATCTCCGATGAGCTCCTAGCTCTTGGGTGTTAAATCTTCCCTCGCCTCCAAGTCCTATGGATCTCTCATGACCAAGTGTTGACCTATATCGGAAGCCCCATTTTGATCAGGAATTTTTCAAATGGGATTTAAAAGGGAGATACAATAACCTCTAGCTTAGATGGGCTCTAAGTTGTCCATGCTCACCCCTAGCCCTATGCACTTGGTGTTTTGAAGTCCTTGTGACCAAGTGTCGCCTGATTTTCAGAGCTCCTCTTCATTAGATTTTTTGGAAAAGGAATTAAATTGAAGTTACAAGGATTTCAATCCTCTAAAGAACTTCCCTCTGATATGCCTACCTTCTTTGATATGTTTCTTTTTAGATTTGGGATTTTCCTTTTGGATTTTAAACTTAAGTGTTGGTTTTGGAAACCTCCTCATATTTTCCGCCTCTGATATTTTCTCTCCTTTTGACCCTTTTCTTGTCATTTGGCACTATTCGAACAATAATGAAGCAGGTGACAACACCTTCCTTTGCCTTACTTTAGCTCTCTCTCTCTCTCTCTCTCTCTCTCTCTCTCCCCTTTGGTGTCTCATGAAACTGCAAACTACAACTTATTTTGGTCATATGATTTGCTACTTACAATGTTATGTTGGGGGGAAATCTATTATCACCCAAAAAATGTTCACCTAGACATTTCTTACTAGGTGGACCAAAGTACACCATGTAGGGTCAATTTTACCATGGTAAATCCCACTTTCACCATAGGAAATAATTTAGTAAACCATTTTTCTACATTATTTATCATTAAAATCCAAAAACCCCTTAAGAATAATTAAATAAATCATTATTTATTTAATATTACCTAGAAATAATTATTTTATAATTATTTCTAATCACTTTTGACTTAATCACCTTGGAATAATTAAATAAACCATTATTTATTTATTATTCCTTATTTATCTGATGTTTTCTTTATGACATAATTATTAAACCATTATTTAAAGATTATTTCTTTCTTAATTCTCACAAAGTGATTAATATATCCTTTTTATTTGTTAATTACTTCAACAACTCTCTCTCTCTCTCTCTCTCTCTCTCTCTCTCTCTCTCTCTCTCTCTATATATATATATATATATATAATTTGACAATTTTGAATATATTTTCCCTCTTAAAAAATATAATAAAGTATCCACAACCGTTAGATTTTGATTTAGTCAATAATATTTTATTATTTTCTAATTCTAAATCTATTCCAATATTTTGTTATAAATAGAGGGTTTTCTCTCCATTCTTCACCATGACCATTTTCATTGTTGCCATTATCATTTCATAGCATTTGAGCTCCCACTCGAATTCAAACACCTTTTATTTTCTGCCCATTACATATTGAGAGAGATAAACACGTTGCTAAAGCACAAGGTGTATCGTTTTGATTAATAAAAAATTCTTATTCATATGGTCCATTGGGTTGCTACAATTTATGTTTATTGTTATGTGTTTCTCTTCATATATGATATTTTTCTACAGGTTTTTTCTCATGTTTTTGTTACAGTTATGAAGCATAGAAACAACCATAAATTTTATTGTTAGGATTGCATGTCACTAGCAGTTTAAGTGAAACATTTTTGGCACCCTTGCTAACCACTTTTATTCTAACAAGACATGCTAAAATTTTTGACAAAGGAAACACTAGACTTGGTGATGAGAATTTTAATGCAGCTGATATGGTACTAATTGAGGGGTTGAAACCTAATATCTCGAGCATTAGTTAGATGGTTGACGGAGGAAAAGTAGTGATATTCAACTCCAAAGGATGTTGCATCAAAAGAGGAAGGTCAAAGAGAGTAGTTGTAAGAGGAATCAAGACCTTAGACAATGTGTACATGTTGAAGGGAAGAGTAGCCAAAAGTAAGATATGAAGATTAGATTCTTCCTCTTTAGATTATGAGTAGAGGATCTATCCCCACTACGGTATGTTGATCTATGTGTGTTCTCAAAAGACTATAGAGGATCTATGCAAGGCATGCACGGCCTTAGTGGGAGCATATGATAGTAGTATGGCAACATGGTGAAGATTTGAGTATGAGTTGCAACAACATGTTTGATTGATTGTCTCATGCACATTCAGGTCCACTAGATCAATCTACTCATTGGAGGTATAATGAGTTCAGGGGGGGCTATGCATGGTATGAAAATTTCATGGATTACTTTTTGTTTCTTTCATTACCTTCACTTAGTTTCTTGTTGTAGCATCACATATGCTTCCATGAGTGAAAGGAGTACATTTTCAGCCATATATGTATTTGTTTATCATTGATAAATTCATTGAAAATATTTTGTACCAACCATGCCTAGAGGAGCATCATTAGTTGATCCATGTACTTGAATTACATATCATTATATTAGACATGCATAGAAAAAGAGAGCCATGAGTCTTGGCACGCATTTATTTCATCCATGTACTCTCATGAGAAATCCTTGTAACATTATTGTTTTATAATTTGGATATTGGTAGTGCAGTCCTAGAGTCATGAGTCATGGTTGGCATGAAAAGTAGTGAATCATGAGAGTTTATTAAACCATATATGAGTTGGTGGATGTGTGGGATTGGATATCATTGTTGTATCCATGTACTATCATGTTTATACTTTGGGTTATTGTTTGAGTCATGGTGATAGCTATGCATGAGAGAGAATCATGTTTCAATGATATGTGGGCTCTTTGATTTCATTCTAGTAGTCATTGTATTTCATTGATGTAGCTATGTATTAAGCTTATGCAGCCCTGTAATCATTGTCAAATGATTTGGTCATGTATGTGTTAAGTCCTTGGTCCATGAGGAGTAGCCTCTTGTATGTGACAAGGAGGAACAAGAAATAGTAGATAACATGTGCAACAATGTGGAGACAATGGTTGCAACAATATTTCATGTTTAGGGGTATCATGTTTAGCTTGGAGTAGGCATGGTGTTGGAATAAAATTATGTGGATTGCATAAGGTGACAATTTCCTTGATTAAGGTGCTTGTAGCTGATTAGATTTCAACAACATATCACTTGGTATCATTCGTGTTCAAATTGTGTTTTAGCTAGACTTGTATACCCTTTTTTATTGATGTCAAAGGGGGAGAGTGACACAACCACACGAGGATAATGAAATCAATCAATTTGAGAATTTTATGGAGATCAAATTGGTGTTATTGCTATAGGCTGACATCAATGCCAAAGGGGGATCATGTTGGCCGCATCGTGTTGGTATTGATGTCAACCTATGATGTTTACCTAAAGAGTTAATGATGGAGTCAATTTTATTGTCATTAGTGGATATTAGCTTGGTGTTGTGGCTATAGGTTAACATCAATGCCAAAAGGGGAGCATGTTGGTTACATGGTGTTTCTATTGCTGTCAACCTAGGATGTCTACCTAAGGAGTCAACCATGGAGTCAATTGTGTTGGCATTGGTGTCAACAAACTTGGAGTGTTTGTCATGATGATAAAAGGCTTGATGATATGTTACTGAGGTGTGTCTAATGTTTATATAGGTTTTTCAGGTGTTGGAGAAGGATTGAAGACAAATGGAAAATTTTTGGGAAGAGAGGGGATGATTTTCCCTAAGTTAGAGCAACCTCGCTAGGATGATAAATAGCACAAAGTAATAATCTCAACAAACTTGTTGGGAGCCCACACTATGTAGTCTTGGTTTGGGCTAATCCAGGTTCAATATATACTGAACACCAACAAAACCCTCAATCACTAGCCCTTTCGGCAACGAACGACAAGCATATTGCAATCATTGTTATTATTATCGCAACTATGGGAGGATGCAGAACCAGGTTTCTGCAGCCTTGAAGGATTGGGAGATGTGTTATTATTATGTTATCTTATTCTTAGCATTTATAAATCACTTCGTTGCATTAGGTTAAGCACTTAAACATGCCATGTAAAACCATAAACCATCATTATGCTAAAGTAAAATGAAACTTAATAAACACTACTCTACAACAGATAATAAGAAAATATAGATATCAAAACACCAACTTACTATGGTTCATCCTAGTGTAGGCTATGCCCACAAGAACTGGTTCTTAATATAATAAATATTTGAATCAACGAACAGTTCTTGGCATGTGCTCTCAGTTGGAGGATTTTTGTGCGCTCAGCTACAGACTCAGGCCACTACGCCCTCAGCTGCAAAGCCTCTCCTTTGCTATCAAATTATACATCACAATAATTTCCCATAATACTAATTTGGATCAATTATATTTTCAATCTATTTATCGATTCTATTATTATTATTTTATCCTATATATACTATTACATTGTAGGGTTACATCATCGAAATACCATGATCCAAATACCATGGACTCCCTAAAACAAGCAACTATGGTCCCAAAACCATTGATCCCTTACAAAAATTGTGCGATTTTACAAAAAGGAGGGGCTTCGACCCACCCCGAAGCCTTTACAACACTACATAGTATATTGAAAATGCTCCACTGTGTGGTCCACTTTACACTTCGTTGCATGCTCCACTATGCGCTCTACCCCACAAAATGTAGAGTATTTCCCAAAATCTAAGCCAAGTTGGGTCATGCCCAATAGGACCCCAAAATTGACATGTGACTTGTCCTAAGTCACTCAGCCGATTTTCATTTGATCTTCACTGAAATTCTATTGTAGGGATGACTAAACTACTATAAAATGTCTATGACCTATTTCTCTTCATTGTGAAATTCCTCCAATAGTACTTCTGTCACCAGTTTTGTAGCCTTCTGCATCACGTTTTTCCCTCTCTCTTGAAGCACTTGAAGCTTCTCATCCACTACTTGGGATGGTTTCAAAGCCTCAGCTTGCCATGCCTATGTTCTCTCTGTCAGAGCCTACTGTCTCTTCCTTGGCTTCTTTATCTTCTTCTGGAGGGAATTTCCATTCATCTGTAGCTTGCGGATATTCATCTCGTATGTAAATTGTACATCCATGATCTTATCCTTGTATCCTTTTACTACAAAGTTGAGCTTTGCGACATTGTCCTCCATTGGTTCCTCTTCTCACACATCAATGTCTGGATACTCATGGCATGCTGCTTCGACCACGTCCTTCAGCTTCTGTTGTTATTGTACTACCTGATCCCTCTCTTGGATTGCCTAGTTGAGCTTTTTCTCTAATGAAGCTCACTATCTCTCTACCTAAATGTTTAACTATGAAGTGTGTTGTTCATGCAACTTCATCTCATCTATGATCTCTAGATGAAACTTGTGTAATTATCTTTGAAGTGGTACTGTTGTGATATTCATGTTCACATACCCCCACTCTTTGGCCTATTGTTGTACCTTAGAGGAGTTAAACTCTAGGTCTCTGACAGGTATCAGTGTTATCTGTGCACAAGTGTAGGCTCTATTGGTCTTTCCTCTCCAAGATTTTCCTCAACTTGCACTGGTTGTCTGACCATCTATGCCAATATCTTCATTTCTACAATGCACTCCGTGACACATGTTAGAAGTTTGGCATAGTGATCTTCTATTTTTTCCATGATTTTTCCATTGCTTCCTGAATTCTATCCCTAATCTGGTCCAAGTCCCCATTAATGAGCACCACTAGCATTATTTCCTTTGTCTTCTCTGCCTTTTGCTTCTTTTTTCTTCTTGTGGTAGCTTTAGTGTGTGCCTTCTTGTTCTCTCTGACATATTGATCTATCGTTATCTTTTCAGAATCTTTGTTCTGTTCATCACCTTCAGGAGGATCCTAGTGACCTTCATTGTATTTCTCCTCTTGTTCTCATTCTTGCCGAATCTTATCCTTCCCATTCACTTCCCTGAAATGCATTGTGTCCTCTTGTAAAAAAGTATTATCTATCTGTGTCTCTAGCATAGCGATCCACTCCATGGGCCACTGATGTATCTATGCTAGGAGATCATCTTTTGTCACTAAATATGGCAGGGGATGCCATGTATTCTTTGTATCCGTGTGAGCCTATATGTAAATTTTATGGAAGTCAGCGTTAAATTTAGTAACACAACTATACTGCTTGTATAGGCTTAGTGAAAGGTGAGGGTGTTGGTTCACCAACATGTGTAAGTCCATATGATATAAAGCAAAAAAAAATATGTTATCCTATGCTCGCATTGGTTTAGTGGTATACAATAGCGAGGCATATCGTGCAACTTCAAAAAAATGTAAGGCTATTGGAGGGAACTGCGAATCTTTCATCTCTCTCCATGCAAGCATCACAATTATAAAAATTAACCATGTGTAGCGAAATGGAATACTTTTTGCCTGAGCCTTCCAACAGTCTTTCAAAAACTATTGGCAAAGATATTCAACCCAGTTGTACTAAACACCATTAGTGCACTACCTAACTAATGAAACTACCAGTGTAGGAACTTCATTAGCTCGACACTTTCCTCCTAATTTTTGCAGCCAATATATGTGTTGCGAAGTGAAATCCTTGGTCACTGATCTAGTTGATATCATAACCTCACTTCCATTTTGTCAGTCCAAACTTCTTCTTCATGTTTTTTGCTATGGCTTTATCTTGATCTTTCCCAACAAACTCCTCTTCTGGGTTCAACCCTTGATAAGGTAGTCTTTTGGTTCTCAATATTAACATTGGGTTGATAGGGATCCTCTTCCCCATCCACACGCATCCATCATGCACCTGTAGGAGAAATTTCCTTACACAAGTTGTGCTTCCTAGACTTCTGTCGAATTGTGGCACATTCAACACATTCATCAAGCCCGATTGCACTAATCCAACCACCCACTACTATGGTTATAACCTTCTCACACCACTTTAAGGGTATTGTTCTTGTTTTAAGTATATTTCTAGTGAAAACTGTGAATATTTCTTTCTGTCATTAGAATCATAGTCCTCAAACTTCAGTTGCATAATCTCTCCAAGGGTTTCTCCAGTAAATCGCACTAACTCTAGCAATAAATGTGTGAAGGTGTTGTTGGGCTACTAATTTTTCATTATTATTATCACTTCTTAATATCCATCTCATCCATTTATACTATTCATTTATTGCATTATTTATCATAATTTATTATATAATTCCATTAAATAATTATTTATGCTCTTGTGGATAACTAATATTTGTTCTCCTTTATTTTTAGTAAATTGATGATTATTATGCATGATTTTGCCAATGATGGTTTATTGATGAATTTGTTATAACATCACCCACAATTTTAGCCTCCAAGATCTCTTTCAGATTGCAAATTTGATCTTCAGCTCATAATCAAATATTCCAACTCAGAAATTCACTGGAATAAAAAATGACAGATTTGTGTTGGACGTTTTGGGCAATGAAGAAGAATATTGAAAATTTGAGACACAGGTTTTGTGTAGAATAGACAAAATTAGTTTCCCAATGAGTATATTTCCAAAATTTATTTTGGATTGGGAGAAAATAAAGGTTCTTCGAAGGACATATTCACAGATTTTCTATTGTAGCCATTTTCCAAATTGCCTAATTGCAATAACCATATTCGACTTGTTCCAGCTGAATCATGATGGAAAGATCTTTCTTATTTATATTTTGTAATCAATCTAAATTTTATATGAAATCATTTTGTAATCTTTTTGTTGTAAATTTCCCTTTGTTGTTTGTATATTTAAAAGACACAAATTAGAGAGAAAAGGGAGATAACACATATAGGGAGCAGATCAGATATTGAAGATTTTCCTTTGAGAATGTAACAATGGACTTCTATATTTTCCTTTTGATTAATGAAATTTTGATCTTCTAAATATTATCTAGCCTTCAATGTTTTTTCCATAACCGTGATCGAAGAGTTGGGCCGACTCTCCTGATAAGGTGTTGGTGGATTAGTGGTGTGTGTAAATTTATTTTTGTTGGAATTATTTCTTTACCATTGTAATGGTTCATTAAGCTTGTGTTGTTGTGAATACTAATTTGTTGTTACTCTTATTACTATTACTGTTATTTCTTGTTGTTAGACATTATTATATTGTTTATTGAATGCTCAATGCTAGGTAGAGAAACTGTGGCTTGGATAGACTTTGCATAGTAGCCTTGAAATAACAAGACGAGCCCTAGATTGCAATTAATGTGGGGAAGGGTGAATTCTATAATTCATGTCTAAACAGAAAAATTTTGGCACCGCTGTCAAGGAGGTTATCAAAGGTGCGAAAGTACTGCCAATATTTACCATAGGACCACTCTCTTGTCCTGGGAAAGGAAGTTTCCACTCCGTTTTAGGTACCGAGCTTAGATTTTATGGTTGGTTTGTTTCTCTTTCTTTTGTCTTATTGATTTTAAGTGTCACTCTCTCGTCCTAGGAAGAGAAGTTTTCACCCTATTCCAAGTATTGAGGTTTAGATTCATTTGAATGATTCTTTGCTCTAGATTGTATGAACAAAAAAAAAAAACAAAAGGGGTAGAGGAAGACGCACAAAACTCACGGGTCAAGGTCACGGAAGAAAGAATCAACACAATCTGGAACCCAATCAAAGAACTTTAGGATATGAAAACTATGGGAAATCAAGACTATATTGAAGACTGGTTTCACTCTATCATTTCGTTGCAGCATCACTCCCTACTTTAACAATTCTTGGCACCATCCTTAACGGGGAAGTTGGTTTCTCATACCCTAGCATTTATTGACATGCATTTATCAAATTTAGGTATATACACACTTAATGCCTTATTTCGAAAATGTTTCCATTGGAAGTACTCTTATACATGAGTATATTTTATTTTTCAAGGTAGAGTAGGTTAGTGTAGACAATAGAATAAATAAATACATAAATAAATAAATAAATTTCTATGTAAAAAGAGGTGTTTGCTCCAATATGTTGAGTAAATCAATATCAGTGGCATATATTTAAAATTATTTTTGTATGAGACATATTATATTAAAAATCATATTTATACAAACACTCATTATCATTTTGGGAAAAAAATTGTTTGTTTATCATATCGTATGGCTTGTGGGTATGATAAAATCATTGAAAACATAGTTGGGAAAATCATGTTTTGATGGACCAAATTGACATATTTTCAAAACCTATTTCTATCCTAAGTATCCCTTTATGTCTAATTTCTAATCCAATTTGTATCACTCAAATTGGATTGAAATGAAAAAGTTATGACCAAACCATTGACAGGATGTCTAGTAGGCAACTCAAGAGTAGAGTTGGGATAGTCAGGTTTTGGAGGCCTAAATGACTAGATTTTGGAAACATGTTTCTATGGTATATCAACCTATTAATATAGTGTGTAACACAATTTCAATCACTCTATTTTGATATCATATGAGAAATTTATGACCAAAATACTGATTGTCTATCGTAAATCAGCACCCTTAAAACTCAATTTTTTCGGACTTACCTTAGCACATTTGTCTGATCAATTATTCATGCATTCCAAACCTGTTTATATTGGAGATATTTAAATGAATCTACTTTAATATTCAATTTGAATCAGTTGAATCTGACATCAAATTAAAATGTTATGCTTGAAATATCCATTATTGGTCTAAGTTGGGAAATCGAAAATGGTTCTGTTATGCAGGTTGTTCCATGTAAATTTGACATATCATAACATGGAATTTTTAAAAGTTGTTTCTATTGGTGATAAATATTTGAATTATATTTTATTGGCTTTTTAATCATTCAAATTAGACGATAAACAAAGGATTTATGATTAAAGCATTGCTTATTAGTATGTCAACCACGACTCTCCCGCAAGTAACAAATAAATTTTGCATTGTTCATATTTCCTTGGATTTAATTTATTGAGTAATTATTTGTTTTCTTGTGCATATTTATTGGATTAAGAGAGTCCACGCACCTCTTTTCTTTCATGATTTTAATGGCAGAAGTGTTCTCAGACACATAATTTTATTAATCAGAAAAAAATAATTACATAATTGATTTGCAAGAGCTTACACCCGAACAACACAAACACTCTTGCAATGATCTATTTATAAGCTCCATGTCCTAACTACCTCTAATTATGGATC
>APFE030968407.1:40544-54746 GCA_000404065.3 Pinus taeda
TTTCTTAAATTAATAATTATTTTATTTCAATTTTATAACCTATGATAATAAATTATTTTTGGATCATCTAACAGATTTTATATTTTATTGCAAGTAGATGCTCGTTTTTTTGCAGGTCCAAGGAGATTAAAGGAGATCCATTTATGAAAAAGTGATTCTTGAAGACAATGTTAATGAAATAAGGGAATTTTATCCAATTATCTCCTAATAAATATGATATCATATGAGTTTGAGTATTTCTAGGTGCCATGATATAAAAAATTAAATCATCAGAGCTTTGCTGCGAAATTGTTCCTGCTATTGTTCACCAACACAGAGAAAACAACATGAAGACATTTCACCACTTAATGGATTTATAATAGGAGAAATGGGGAATCGATTTCCATTTAAAGATCCAATTCATTTCTGCAAAGTTTTTTTTCTTCAAAAGGTTATTTCTCATTCACTAGAGAAAGAGCTTGATGATTCCCTTAGGAAAGAAAAAACATTGCTGCAACCAAAATCACAACCATTGTAACTTAATTTATTTATTTATTTATTTATTTTCAATAAAGTGTTGTTTCTTTTCTAATTTCTCTTATGTTTTTATGTTTCAAGTATTGTTTACTTCAAAGTCACATTTTTTGATCTCAAAATAAAAGAAGTTCTTAAGTTTCATGATGTTGCTCCACACCTATCCATTTGTTCCCTAGTCTAATCAATATATGATTTCCTCAGATCTAATATCAGAAACTATTATGGTGTTGTTACTTCATTGGAGTTGATAATTCGTCAATGTTGATACTTTACGGGTGTTTTTACTTCACCAATGTTGTTACTTTACTAGTGTTGTTACTCCACCAGTGTTATTACTCCGCTGGTGTTACTCCGCTGGTTTTGTTACTCTATCGATGTTGTTACTCTTCCAGTGCTATTACTCTGTCGATGATGTTATTCCACATATGATGTTACTCCACCAATGCTCTGGTTCTACTGGTGGTATTAATCCGCCAGTGCTATTACTCCGCCAGTGTTGTTACTTTGTTGGTGCTCTTACTCCACCGGTGTTGTTACTCTATTGGTGCTATTGCTCTGCTGGTGTTGTTCCTCCACCAATGTTGTTACTCTACCCATGGCAATACTCTATCAATGTAAGTCACCAGGTATGTCCCCAACCAACTCTGTGGATTTGATTGGTATTTCACTTATGACATGACCAACCATGATCGAGGATGGTCATACCTTAGTTGGGCGTGAGGGTATCGCAACTAATAACAAAGGTATCGTATTTAATAGAAATCATGTCATGTCATCATTGTTATTAAATCTCGTGTCAACTCGTACATCTCACAATTATTACCACCATAATCTATAACAATATGTAACCCCCACCATACCTTGCACACTTATCCATGCAAATTGGAACTTGAATCATGTATGATGACATTAACTTGGTGAATGGGAAATACTTTTAATGGTCTAGGTCCTCTTTGACATAATGATTAGGTAGTCAATTTATCTTTGTTTATCTATAAACATAACCTTATTTTTAAGGAATAATTAATAAAGGATGATTTCATCATGCCAACTTTAAACTTTCCTAATTCGTCAAGTCCTTGATCTTGTGAAATTTATGATGATGACCAAAAATTTGTATTTAAATATTTCCATCACTATCTAATGAACTATTCCTCAACCCAAATCTTAGCAAAGAAAAATATATTTATCAACAGTGATTTGAAGGTTATTAGTTTTTGAGTAGAAAAACTACACAAGTTGAAAATAGTTACTACAAAGCTTTTTACACCATCCCTAGCTCTTAAGTAGCTGACCTGCCACCCCATCTATTAAGTAATTGTTTTTTGATTAACAATAACCATAATTGAATTTTAAACATAAATAGTAAATTTCCTGATAGGATATCTCATCACGAGTCGATCTACCATGATCATAGGTCCTAATCGAGTGACATTACCACTACTGGTGTTTCTGGGAAAACTAGTATTCCTAAAGAATGCTAGCCCTCTAGGTTTGGCAGCTACCCTAGAAACAACAGTTTAAAGAAACTCAATGATTTCTTCTATTGTAGCATTCACAATTGCATAATCATATGGAAGAAAACTTGAAGAGCTTTATTAATAGAAAGGAGAATTGCAACCCATTTCTCTGATCAAACATCAACCTCCCAGCTTCAATCCTTCTTCACCTCATGAAATAGCAAGATCACTCCAACAATACAATGCTCTATCCTCAATTACCAACTATTAGCACTTCCTTGCAATTCACAATATTTCAGCCTCTGGATCTCTTGGATGAGGGATCCATTTATAGATGTTTGCAAGGGTGTGAGTCATCCATGGGGTTTTATTAGTGTTATTCCACTTATTACAACGGGTTCCATAAGAGAAGGTATTGGATATTTTCTTAGATCCCTTATTCATCCTTGGGCAAATTTAGAGAGGCAAGTGGCATAGGAGAAAGTTATAGAAGATTCCATAAGCAATCAACTGACAAATGTCTCGTACATTTGTCCATCCTTACCCATCGCACCCTATAGAAGGCCTAAATAGTATGCATCGCACCCTGGCAATGTAGCACTCAGTATGCATCACACTTTGCCAGTGGAGCAGTCAGTATGGTTCAATTTAGGCAATTTCTAGATGGTTTCTCAAATGGAACTTTTGGGGAATGATGTATTCAGATGACTATTTTCTTTTATGGTATGAAACAACTCTTTTAGGGGTTGATGAGCCCCTAATACATTGACATATAAGTTTTGGGTTGATTTCCCCAAATATGTCTATAACAGTTGCCCCCTAATGCATGAGGTCATAAATATTCATGTCGCGTGAAATGCTTTATCATGAGGATCCGAAGTTTCAAACTAGAAGGTGACTTGCATAAGTTACAATACACTACATCATCATAATAAATTTTTCATGATCTAGCTAAGGGAGGCATTCCCATGCTCAGCTTTATAAATTTCATTTCATGTACATAGATCAGATAGTCGTTTGTAGATACAGACGCATGATTCTATAGATATAGAGTCGCAATCCATGGTTAGGATGGCCATCTATTCTAGAGCCTTTGTACATTTGATGTTTTTATATCCTTGAATATATCGCAGCCCAGATGGATGAAACTAGATCTAGGGTCTTCAAACTCATTCAATCTTCGCCCGATGTACAAGTCAAACCATCTGAGGAGATGTTCTGAAGTCAAACATGGAAATACATCGCTTGATTACTATCCAATGATGTGAGTTTTTAATAGATGCGAGAGGAATCATCAATAATGATAATGATCCTCAAGGTACTACAGTACAATTCACATGGTGTGAATACGTGACACGATGTCAAACACCACGCAAAATATTTTGGTCGAAGGCCATTGATGTCAACCTGTCACTGGAAGTGAGAAACTTGCCATTGACGTATGGAAGCTTCAAAGCACTGAAAGGGTTGTTTCTAAGTCAACTTCTTGGATAATGAGCTGATGTCGACAAGAAGCGACTCATTTTAGGAGGGCCTTGATGTATCTCACATCTATGACATGAAACGAAGAAAATGATTTCTGGAGGTGAAAAGCAGATTGACGACACAAGGTTTGGGAATGGTGGTCATGAAAAAATGAAGGTTGGGGGTATTGCAGTGTATGAGATGTTAACTGGATGGTGGTTTCTCAACTAAATGACTTCTCTTGAACATGTCGGTGACACTGAGATGAATTGGTAGCGTTAACCCCAAAAGATGGATGGTATGAAAGACCAATGGTATGATGATCAGTGAATGGAATAACCCAACCCAACTCAATAATGGAGATGAAGTGAAAGTATCATGTTCGAGAGCGACTTGCTACCATAAATTCTTCAAGTTTTTTTCCCTTTTTCCCAAGTCATTCTTGACCAATACCTCTTTATTTTTGTCAAGCTTGAGGAGGATAGCATATGCTTGTTCTATAATTTTCCCTTCGGGCAAACCCGTCGCTATTTAATGTTTTAACGAGTCTAGCGATAGTGAAACTTGGTCTCATCTAGATGCACAAGTTTGTCACTATTGTTTTAATGAGGTTAACGACAAGGATAACTCGGTCCTTTTCATCTTCAGAGAGTTTTAAAAGGGATGAAAATAAAACTCCATCAGTTCTTTTTTGTAAAGTAATCCCTCAGGTTCAAAAAAGGATCAAATAATACAGGAGGGAGGACATTTCTAATACTTTAACGAGCTGGAAAAGACAAGCACTCGACAATATTTTCATATTTAATGAGTCTGAAAAGGGTTTAAGGAGGACTCTATTTTGAGGAACGAGTGGTGTCTAGGGTAGCAATTGGTCCCGATGATGTTGGAACTTCTCAAAACATATTGATTGATGTGAAGAGGTTGGCTAATAAGACCACTCATTGCAATTGTTCCTCAAAAGGGTAAAACAACCAAGTGAAAGTGTATAATCTGCCAAAGAGATGGTGGTGATGAGATGAAAACAACCAAGGCTCAAAAAGCTGACAGAATGGCAATCACAAGGGTTAAAAATTGAAAATGGGTTCATTTTTAGACAAGCTTGAACCATGGGGAAGTATGCTTGGATTCAATTTCATGTTTACACAAGCTTGAAATGAAGAAACTATGCTTGGCTTCAGTTTCTTTTTTACAGAAGCTTAAAACGAAAAAATATGCTTGAATTGGTTTACATGCCCCCAGCATGGTGAAAAGGAGAGTCTCCGGTAAGCAGATGGAGGTCGTTGCGATGAAGCAGGATGCAAAGGAGAGTCTTCTATAACTAGATGGAAATTGTTGCGATGAAGTAGGACAGTTATCCAACACCTCTTTGGCTTCGTTCAGATAGACAAAGGTGAATGGTGTGATAGACAAATCACATAAACCACAGGGAAAATTATCTTTGCTACTAGTTGAATTGGTTTACATGCCCCCAGCATGGTGAAAAAGAGAGTCTCCAGTAACCAGATGGAGGTCACTGCAGTGAAGCAAGACGGAAAGGAGAGCCTTCTGTAACCAGATGGAAATCACTGCGGTGAAGAAGGATAGTTATCCAACACCTCTTTGGCTTCATTCAGATAGACAAAGGTGAATGGTGTGATAGACCAATCACATAACCTACAGGGAAAATTATCCTTACTACTAGGTTCATGCCCTCCAAGCTTCATTATATTCACCTAAGTAGACTACTCATGGCTATCAGATGGATGGAATGAAGGTTCTTTTATGAGATCAATGAAAGACTTGACTGGGATTTTACAAGATCTAATCAAAGACTCAGCTTGGAACCTTGCTCTAGGGGTCCTTGTTTCATTTTTTAATGAGCTTGACACAAGAAAAGGAACTCTGCTCAAACTCCTTGCTTCATTTTTTTATGAGGTTGACATAAGACAACGAACTGTCCTCGGACTCCTTGGTTTCATTTTTTAACGAGGTTGACACAAGACAAAGAACTATCCTCGGAGACCCTTGGTTTCATTTTTTAATGAGGTTGACACAAGACAACAAACTATCCTTGGACTCCTCGGTTTCATTTTTTAACGAGCTTGACACAAGACAACGAACTGTCCTTAGAGACCCTTGGTTTCATTTTTTAACGAGATTGACACAAGACAACAAACTATCCTCGGACCCTTGGTTTCATTTTTTAACGAGGTTGACACAAGACAACAAACTATCCTCGGAGACCCTTCGTTTCATTTTTTAATGAGGTTTACATAAGAAAACGAACTATCCTCAGACTCCTTGTTCAGAACTCATAAGTGTTCATGACGGGGAGATTTGGTTCCAATTCCCCCTATACATAATATACAACATCACTGAATTGATTGTCAGTCAATATAGGAATGGAACAGGTTGCCACATAATTAACCCGTGGTGGGGATGATACCATTGGTATAAATGGACCATTTAGGGATGATGGTTGCCTAGGAGCTATATTTGGACTGAGAAATGAAAGATGGTCAATAGTGACAATCTTGCCTTCATGCGGGAAACAAATCACTCGAAAGAGTATTGAAACAATAGCTTCCATGTGATAAACATAGTCATGCCCAAGAAGTAAATTGTAATCTAAAGGTCCTGGGACTACCATCACGTTCAGATAAATGGCTTTTCCTCCCAAAGTGGTAGGTAACTGAGGAAGGATCCCTAACAGTTGATTGGTTCCTTTGTTAAAGCCCAACAGATTCTGTGTAACAGGCACAAGTGGTGGCGAACCGAGTGCTTTCCAAGTAGTTGAGGAAAGGATACTCACTAATGCACCTTTGTCTATAATAGTGCCAGATACAATCATTTTACAAACTTGTACTATGATCTGGAAAGGCACATAAGAAGGAAGGTGGGATCCTGCCAGTCGATTCCAATCAAAGGAAGTGATTAGACTACTTGGAGGGGGTGCCGTAGAAATGGGAAAATTAACCCCTTGAGTTATGAGAACTGGAGGATTTTCCTCTTGTCTTGATGGAACAGGTGAATTGCCCCTAAGCTCATTAGAATCCAAAGTAACAAAAAGAACTTGAGTGGTATCATTTTCACTCTCTTCGGAAGAGGTACAATTTGTTGAAGGTGAAATCAGGTCAACTTTTTCCTTGACCTGTTGATTTGGGTCGGGTATAGACTCATTGGATTCACTTTCAGAGAGAGTGGTTTTGACCGACGGTTGATTTTGGTCATTCGGTTCATCAACTAGAGAAGGATTTAGGGAACCAGATGGAAATTGTTGCAGTGAAGTAGGACGACTATCCAACATTCTTTTGGCTTCATCCAAATAGGGACAAAGGTGAAAGGGGTCTATACCTTCACATAACCTACATGGAAGCTTGACTTTTCCCTTCTGTCCATGAACTTTACTATCAATAGTTGATGGTGTGTTACCAACATGATCTCCAGAGGTTGATGACACAAGATGATGTGAACAGGAAGACCATTCTTTCAAGATCCAAGGAAAGTAAGGACAATTTCGATGAAAATGGTTCCCCGCACAAATTATGCATGGATATTTGACTTTGTGAGGCTTAATGGATGGATTTTCATCAGATGTTGCATTCAAAGAAATGGTTTCTTGGTTGCCCCCTTGCTGAATTGGCTTCTTCTTATTCTTCTTCCCTTTCTTCTTCTTCTTAGCCACCTGGTTACTAGTACCAATACTTTCACCAAGCGCAGAGGGAGAAGGGGAGGGAGAAACAAACGAGGAAGAAGGCAAAGGGTCAACATTAGGATCAATTGGAGGTTGATTTTGTCCAGTTGTAGGTGTACTCAATTTCAGAGAAGTCTTGACATTTTGAACCAAGGAGGTTGGAAATAGCCATACTAGAAAACCTACGGTAAATCCCAGAAGGGACAATGTAGCCATATAAGGAGAACCAATATTTCTGAAAAAAGGAAAAGAACTAGGATTCCCATCAAAAGGGATTCCTTGATCAGTGGACTCTGGATTTGTTGCCATATGTCTCAATCTACGATCAAATAAGGAATAGGGATGTTATTCCAAATTCAATTAGTTTTAATGACACTTGGACACAACTTTTCTTTTTCTGTTTTTAAGAGTCGAGGAAAAGCTAAAGATGACTCTAGTCTCCTTCGATTTTTAATGAGCCTGAAAGGACAAGTGCTCAGATAGACCTCTTCTTTTAAGGAGTCGAAAAGGAATGAAATTGACTACTTTAGAAAATCTAGACAGAGGGATTACCAAACCAATTGCAAAACTGTAATATACACCTTGGTGATAAATTAAAAAGATATTACCAAGGACTTATGTATGGCAGTCAATCTTCTCGAATGTTGTGTTCAGTGCATTGCGATCGATAAGGCGACAAACGTAGTTTCCTATGGATAAATGATTTAAGCCTATTGTGGTCTCCCAATATATACGCGACGGTATGGGGATCACAAGTCTGTGCTAGCACTTGTCGTATCAAGGAGGAGGAATCACCCAACATTCAATCAAAATGATAGCCACTAGTTTTAACAATGCCAGAGCACGTTACTAGCCTAGACCTCTAGATATGTTGCGTTAAGTTCCAAAGCATTGTTAGGTTCATTGAAATTAATTTTAAAGTTGATCTTCTTTAGAGTTTGTCTTTCAATGGTTCACCGCATGATGATGATCTGAAATTCCTAGCTACTAGGGAAAGAAGATAATAGTGCTTTTAAGAAAAGAGCAAAGAGCACACACTAGTGCGTTCCCCTAAATCATATTTTTTCACACAAATAAAAAAATGCTAAATGCAAATGCATGTATTTGTTTTCTCTTTCCTTTTTGTGAAAAATGCCAAAAAAGAAAACTAAATGCAACAAATATCTGAAATATTTCACTCAAAATGACATTTTCGACAATTTTTTCTTCAAAAGAGAAAGGAAGACTCTAAACGATACTTTCAATTTTGAAATAAAAATTCTTTTGACACTTTGAATATAAAAAAATCAAACTAAATACATGAAGAAATGTTTAATCGATTATCAAGGGAAGGAGGAATTTATGACACTTCTCTTTTCAACACAAAATGACAATTACGACATTTTTTGTACCAAAGCAACAAATCGATTTTAAAAAGTTTTCAACAAAGGATTATAAATGATGAAAAAATACACAAAAAACATTCACTAATCCTAATGTAATTGAGGCTGATCTTGATGCAAGTAATTTTCAGTAAAGAGGCATTGTTCATATGCAGCAAAACAAGCAAACAAAACTGAAAACAAGGTAAAAAACCCTCAATTTCTAGATGGAAAAAGAGTTCAATCAATCATCACACCTGGGCTTCATAGAAATTGAGATTCATCACACTTACAGCACTCGGGAGGTGTGATGCATACTGAGTCACAGTGGAAGATAGTGCGATTGTCCAGGGAGCGCAACGGATATGGGTTTAGGCTCAAATGTGGAGCTATTTTCAATGAGTTAAGGTGGGTTCTGATGAACAATGATGATCAAAGTATGATGGAGTGCCTTGAGAGGTTACTGAGCTACCAAAAGGGTATCTAGATGTGCTTGCAAGTAAAATTTTCAATTCATAAACTAAACTAGAGATCGACTTAAGCAACATTCATCTACTATGCAATTGCAGAGCAAGAGAAGTTTGAAGGCTACCTAGCTGACTTCAAACTCTATCTATAGTTTATCAAATTGAACATAGAACAAAAAAACATCTATCCAGTTCCCCAGAGGAGTTGCCAGTTTGTTTATGGGAAAACTAGTATTCCTAAAGAATGCTAGCCCTCTAGGTTTGGTAGCTACCCTAGAAACAACAGTTTAAAGCAACTCCATGATTTCTTCTATGTGTAAATAAATAAGAGAAAGATAAGAGGACCAGCCTGGAACTTCCACTTAATCCCTTGCTTAATATCTCTCCCCTTTGACAGATCCTGCAAGTCCTCCCTGTACTTAACATGCTTGGAGAGTACCTGCATAAGTACAACAACAAAGAACTGTCAAAGCATCGTGATCTATTACAACATAAACATTACAAAATCAGATATATAATGAACAAATGATATTATTCACAATTGCGCAATCATATGGAAGAAAACTTGAAGAGATTTATTAATAGAAAGGAGAATTACAACCCAGTTGTCGGATCCAACATCATCCTCCCAGCTTCAATCCTTCTTCACCTCATGAAATAGCAAGATCACTCCAACAACATAATTATCTATCCTCACTTACAAACTATCAACACTTCCTTGCAATTCACAATATTTCAGCCTCTGGATCTCTTGGATGAGGGATCCATTTATAGATGTTTGCAAGGGTGTGAGTCATCCATGGGGTTTGATTAGTTTCATTCCACTTGTTACAATGGGTTCCATAAGAGAAGGGATTGGAGATTTTCTTAGATCCCTTATTCATCCTTGGGCAAATTTAGAGAGGCAAGTGGCATAGGAGAAAGTTATAGAAGATTCTATGAGCAATCAACTGACAAATGTCCTAGACATTTGTCCATCCTCGCCCATCACACACTATAGAGGGCCTAAATAGTATGAATTGCACCATGTCAGTGTACCACTCAGTATGCATCGCACTTTGCTAGTGGAGTAGTCAGTATGGTTCAATTTAGGCAATTTCTGGATGGTTTCTCAAATGGAACGTTTGGGGAATGATGTATTCATATGACTATGTTATTTTAGGGTATGAAACAACTCGTTTAGCAGTTAATGAGACCCTAATACATTGACATATAAGTTTGGGATTGATGTGCCCAAATATGTCTATAACAACTGGTCACCAAGCCAAGGTAATGGCCTTCGGTCATAAAACTGAAGGACAAGAGGTCTCATCACGAGCCTACTTGTTCACTTTTGTTAGCTCCCATGAATGGCTTTATTATTAATGGGTTACCAAGTCAGAACAATGATCTTCAGTAGACATCTAACTAAATTGAAATGCTTTTGTAACTATGCACTAATTTCTAATAAATGGGACACTGACATCTTAATGGATTAAAAAGGTATCCTTGTCGAGGCTATGAATGCCTGTTGGGAGAAGTGGCCATGCCTATGGTATAAAAGTTAATTCAATACGATCATCTACTTGGTTACCTTGTTTTCTCAAAACTAACTGCTAATAAAGCCCACTGTTGGATATATAAGGTTTGCTAGAACTCATGGTTCACGGGGTAATATTTAAGCAGTTCTTAGATGATTTTGGTTATGGTTTATATCTATTATTGAGTTATAAATATTTACTTTACATGTGAGAGGTGAACTTTTAGGATATTTGATATTTTACATTTTGTATAATCTAATCTATCATTCATTTATTCTAAAAGTATCATATCTTTAACCAAAGATAGTTGCTTTTCCCAAACAGTTACCATTTATTCATAGCTTAACAACAATGCTATTTTGGGGTAGAATAAAAATGCCTAATTTTGATTTTGAATCCCACGTAATTGGTAAGACCTTGAGAAGAAAAGACCGAGATAACTAATTTCATAATTTTTGTGCTCATAACAACAAAATATTATGAATATAGGGAATAAATCATTTCCCTTCTTATCCATTATTATCCATTGCCATTGAGAACATGATTATGTCACTTTTATATATAATGAGGTAATTGAGTTGATGAATTACTGATTGAGGATACTCATGAGATGTGTTATAAAAATTTTGATGACAGGGAAACTAATCAGTTTGGGGGAAGGAAATCTTGCTACACTTTCTGATTACTTTCTTTCAGCTTGCATGGCTTCCACCTTTCGCATCACTTTTAGCATCAGCTTCAACAAATGTCAATCCATACATGCCATTCCACATTTTTACGGAGGTAAAATATCATAAATTTTTGTTTTATTAAAATTTTAGAAGAATGCCATGAAAAACCACTAAGCATTATTCACTCATATTTTTCAACCGTTATTTCCCCTTCTTTACCACTTCCCATTTTTCCGAAACAGAAAAGATTTCAGTTTTGGGGAGTGTTACTTTCATTAATTTATTCATCATGAACATGCCATTAATATTCTTTATCATCCATACATCTCGTTATTCATTCTCGAAACCTACCTTATTTCATCTTGTAATACATCAAACAAAGATTTCAACAACGATTGTAGCAACCACCTCAATTTGTTTTCTAGTGTAGCATGAGGGCATGCTAATTCTCCCATTTGGGGCAAGAGTTGTTATGCATGATGGATGTTTTCTCATTTCTTACTCATTTAAGGTATACAATTTCATTTTTTTTATAGTGCATAAAGTGATATTTTTATATCTTTAAAACTATCAACTGGATTCTTGTGATTTATGGACAACAAAGAGGTATCATTTACCAAGAAATTTTTAAGCTAGACCAATTGGTAAATTCTAAAAATCATGCATTGTTATCTACAACCATTTTGTTGATATATTGAAATCCATTCATTGGATTGCTTTGATTTTTGGTGTGCAGAAGTATTGAGGTAATAGGAAAACACCTATGGAATTTTTAAGTTAAACCAATTGGTAAATTCCAAAAATCATGCACTGTTACCTACAACCATTTTGTTGATATATTGAAATTTGTTCATTGGATTGCTCTGATTTTTGTTGTGGAAAAGTATTAAGGTAATAGGAACAAACCTGTGAAATTTCAAGAAAAACTGATTTACAATTTTTGAGAAATTAAACATCATTACCTACAACCATTTTTTTATATCTCAAGATCTATGCATCAGATAGATTTGATTTTCAGATTGGAGCAACATTGATATAGTAGATTTTTTCTTGCAAAATTTTAGAAAAATATGGCTTGTAATTTTTGAGAAAATGGTTAATGAAGTTTGTTTTTACTTTTATCAAACTTTGCTGCAAATTCATATGATTGAAAGTAAATATGAAAATTGTTACAACTTCACCAACATTGCTAGAATTGAAAAACTATTTTTTTAACGAAGCATTTGGGGAAGAAGCCTTTTGTTCCATCAATATCATGAGCTAGGGTGAGCATTTTGATTATTATATTACAGAGGCATTGGGATACATGGGGACATGCAATATTTTCAGTTTGGGGGAGATGTTGGGCTACTAATTTGTCATTATTATTATCACTTATTAACATCCACTTCATCCATTTCTAATATTTTATCACGTTATTTATCATAGTTTATTATATAATTTCATTTCATAATTATTTATACTCTTGTGGTTAAGTAATATTTGTTCTCCTTTGTTTTTAATAAATTGATGATTATTATGCATGCTTTTTCCAATGATGGTTTATTGATGAATTATTTATAACATCGATCATGATTTTAGCCTCCAACATCTCTTCTAGATTGCAACTTTGATCTTCAGCTCTTAATCAAATATTCCAACTTAGAAATTCTATGGAATAAAAGTGACAATTTTGTGTTGGATGTTTCAGGCCAACGAAGAGGAATATTGAAACTCTTAGACACAAGTTTTGTGCATAATGGACCAAATTAGTTTCCCAATGAGTATCTTTCCACAATTTGGTCTATATTGGGAGAAAAGAAAGGTTCTTTGAAGGACATATTCACAGATTTTCTATTGTCGTTGTTTTCCAAATTAGCCAATTGTAATAACCAGATTCAACTTGTTCGAACTGAATCATGATGGAAATATCTCTCGGATCTCATATTTCTTATTGAGATTTTGTAATAAATATAAATTGTATGAGAAATCATTTTGTAATCAGTTGGCTCTAAATTTCTCTTTTATGTATTTTATTAAAATACACAAATCAAAGAAAAAAGGGAGATAACACATATAGGGAGCAGATTAGATATTGAAGGTTTTCCTTTGAGAATGTAACAAAAGACTTCTATATTTTCCTTTTGATTAATGCAATTTTGATCTTTTGAGTATTATCTAGCCTTCGATATTTTTCCACAACCCTGATCTGAGAGTTGGGCCCACTCTCCTGATCAGGTATTGTTGGATTAGTGGTGTTTGTAGATTTATTTTTGTTGTGATTACTTGTTTATCGTTGTAATGGTTGATGGGCCCCAAAAATGGATAATTATTTGGGCTCATTCAACCTCCTAATTCGACTTAATCCACCATTCTCATTAGTTTATTGCATGTTTTTTATTATATTTATGCTAATAGAGTGAATTGGGTTAGTCATTATGCCAACAAGTCTAATGTGTTCTTTGTGTAGCCTTTTTGGTCAATAATTGAAGGTTTTAATGAGCACTTGGCAGCCAAATTCGTGGGAGAACAAGGGAGAGGATTTGTAGGAAGGTGTCCTCTTCATTTATGGGCCATTACCTCAAATTCTCCACCATTAGCTCGCAGTTCAAGGGCCACCAAATCAATTAGCACAACGGCAGCCAAGCAAGTCAAGTAGGACTGCTGTTAACTACAAGTCTTGGGCAGCCGAGTCCCTAAAGTTTAGGAGGACTGTTGAGGTCCTCAATTTGTATAAATAAGAGGGCTTAGGACCCCATTTCAGTTAGTCATTTTGGTTAGCTAGTAGTTAGTCACTTTATAGTCATTTTGTATTCATTTTGTAGTCATTTTGTAGTTCGATTTTTAGGCAGTAGATTAGCTTTGCTTTCAGCACATTTTCAAGTTCTCCTTGTGGACAACTTTTGGAATGTGACATTTCTTTTGATCAATAAAGATGAATCCAGTTTTGCACCAGCTCTAAATCTCTCTTAGGAGGCTGTAGCTCTTGGGGTTGGGCCCATCTCAAGTGCCTAGTACCTCCTTTGTTTACTTTCATGTGTCTTTGATGCATTCTTAGAATAAAATATGCTATTTAGATTTAAATCTTGTT
>APFE030968408.1:0-10313 GCA_000404065.3 Pinus taeda
TCGTTGATTGCGTGGTGAATGGGTGTGCCAGTCGTGAGGAGAGTGGCTAGATTCACCGTAAATGCCTTCATAGCCATTATAACCCTCCTCGTGGGCTTGCTCCTTGCCATTTGACCTTAATTCCTCCTTGCCCTCTCCTTGCCATTTCTGTAGCTGGAGACTCACTCCTTTCAACAATCTTTCCATGTTATCCAGATCTATTATGTCCAGCTGAGTGTGGATTTTGTTCACCGTTTCCTCCAGTTTGTCCATCCTTTCATTGGCCATCGCTTGAGCTCTAGTTTCTACCATACACCGTTGTGATGAAAAAGTGGGACCGCCAAAAAAAAATTTTTTGCCCAATTAATTGAATGGTACCACCGTGCTCAGCTCGTCGTCTTGATCAATACTGCAGTCGCCAAATCCTCAAACTGTCAATGCGGCCAAAAGTCCTACGAAAATTATACCCTGGTATAGGAACCCTGAACAATGCTTCTGGTCTGCTGGATCTGAGAGAACTGGCTGGTTGGGACTGATGTCTGTTGCTGCTGCATTCCTTTGCTCAAGCGGATCTGGAAGAGATGATGAGTAAAAAAGGAACTAGGGTCTTGGGGAGTGTCAGGTGCTACAGATCGCAATATACATAAGGGTCTGGTAGTAGTACTCGGCCCAATGTTTCAGGCCTCTAACTAAGGAGGGTCGACCGTACCCTTAGCCATACCACCCGACTACCCTATCGTACGGGCGAGTAATCTCTCTGAGTGCTGTTCTCGGTGTACTATAGCTGCAAGACGGTCGCTGGTTTAACTATGGCGAGGTTTCAGGGAGCCTATGGGGCTTCCGATATACCCAGAGGGTACGTGGAAGACAGTCCGTGCGCGGTTCTGTCTAATGCACTACTACTCGAAGGGTTACCCACAGGGGTTACAAGGGAGTCCAACAGACGTGGCCACCTCTTGTATTTCCTGCGTGCATGCCTCCCCAAATCCGCAGGTTTATGCGCTCAACGACAGATCCCGTGGTTTAAAGACACCAGAACACGTCTCTAGCCAAATTTTTATTTTTGCTAAGAAATGGAGATCCCACCTACCCTAGAAAGAGCTCTGATACCAGTTGTTATGCTCTTAACCTGCAAGACGATACAAAAATACTGAATATGTGAAGAAATATACCCAGAACATAGAATAGTGAGAAACAACAAGTATTTTATTATTCAGAAAGCAATGTTCACTTGCCTCTTCGAGGGGGCAACCTCCAATAGAGCAGAGCTCGATGACAAAATAAGACACAATGCTCCTCGCAAGTAGTCTCTATCCTTTATATATGACTCATACATGCAATACCATGGTTCTTATTAATACCATCTATCTAATACCATGGCCCATTTGCAACTAACTGTGGTCCCGTCATTAAATGTGGGTTAACCACTTACAATTATTAATATGGGCTTTATTGACTCTTTACTATGACTCGATCCTACTACATAAATAAGGGGGTTAGGGTGGGACCCTAACAAAAAACCTGTTGAGTTTCTAAGTCTATCCATTAGAAATTTAATCTGTATTCTTATGGTTTATTTCTTCTACTTGTTAATTTCGAACAAGTTATTTAAAACATATAAATAACGAAATAAACACAATACAGACTCAACATCTATAGATCAACAGTTGAAAGAAAACAAACACATAATTGACACCGTTATTTTTTGACAACTCGTCCTCGGAAAAACCCAATGCGGAAAAATTAGTGCAACAATTCTAAGGGTATATTATTATGCAATATATCCTTGAGTACAATTGGGTGCCAAACTAGCTCACCCGACAGAGAAAAACAACCTGCAGTAATACCTCTCTATTCAGAAATAGGTATATAGAAAACCTGTCCCACGAAACCCTCTCCAGCAACTCTGAAGCACAACGTCAGCCTTCTGCTTCTCTATGTCAGCCTCAGAACCCTTTGTGTCAGCCCTCTGAGGCACTGCACAGCCTCTAGGACCCTCTGTGTCACTCCTGTTGCCCTCTACGTGGATGACACAGGCCGTCTGGCCTCTACATTGTCTCTGCTGGGCTCTGCGTGGCCTGCTCTGGCTTCTGCGTCTGACTCTCTGCCTCTGCGTTGGTCTCTCGGCACTATCTTTGCCTCTTTGTCCAGTACTCATTGCCCCTTGCCGTTGATCACTGATTTAACTTTACTTAGCAAACCTCGCTCTAGTATATCAAATGACTGATCACTCTGATGTGTTCTCCAACTGACCCTCAAGCCTCCTTTTATACTTTTCCCGTTGGTCTTTCAATGGCCGAGATTACATCTCTGATCAATGGCTAAGAGTAGATTAAAAATATTAATTATTTTAATATCTCCCAAATGGTTAGAATCTACCCAAACAATTTCTGGGTCTTGGAGATCTCATGTGCTTTAGCCTCTCCACCAATTTTCATGGCTAGAGCACATCTAATGCTACCCCAAATCAACAAAACGCAATTTGGGAAAATCAGTGGAGCAGCTGAGGGTTTGATTATTATGCAGTAGTAAATTTGAGTACAAATCTATGGAAGCTCAAATCTAGCTTTCCATATAGAGAAAATAAATAGCAAACGTCTAGTGAGAAAAATCTCACTTCCACTGGTGATCTGACAGTGGCCTTAGCTCAATATGAGTTGCCACTAGCTGCCTTTGTGTCAGCCTACTCGGACTAGCGTCTCTCTCACTCTACTGATCAGCTGTTGCTCTGGAAACGAAACCTTTTGGCTCTCCGGGTTGCCACTCTCGGCTCTTGCCTCTGAAACTCAACCTCTCCTCAGCAAATACAAATCTCCCTCTGAAGCTCTGCGTTGCCTCCCTGCACTGCGTCAGCCTCTCTGTGGAGTACACAATCTCTTTGTATGCATTCACTGGACTGGAAAAACTTCCTTTCGGCCTTACTATCCCTGCCCCTCTCTCACTGCTCGAAACTACTAAATCACCTCCGACAACTCACAATTGCTACTTTGGAGTTTGATTTCCCAACAATATCGAATTCCTAGTAGCTCCAAGTGTGTTCTCCAACCCCCATCGAAGTTCTTATAATCTCTCGTTGAGGCTTCAGCGACCAAGATTAAAAACATAATTGATGGATAAGATTAACTAGAACTCGATCCATGACTTCTTCTAGAAGATTTCACCATGGCTTAATTAATACCCTTTAATTTACCAGATTTCCTAAGTTTAGACTTAGGAACCATTAAAAAAGAGTTAATTATTTTAATTAAGTCGTCTCTAGGTAGAATTTCTAGAAACGATTTAAGAGATTTGGAGAATACATGTATTCTAGCCTCTCCACCAAATTTCGTGGCTAGAACACAATCGACGCTACACAAATCAGCAATCCCTCTTAGCGAGGAATGCATTCTAGTGCTGCAACCCATTGAAGCAACACCCTATCTCTGTAACACCTCTTGTTACGTTGTTGATGTCTGGATCTACAACCCACCAATTACTGCGCAACTCTAATTTCTCCATCCATGCTACTGCTGGCCTTGTTGAACTGTTGCCAACATTGCATCTGCACTGCAACCCTCTCCAACTGTTCCTGCTACAGCTGCAACAACTGCAATAGAAAAGAATCCAAAATACTAAACCAACTGTGGTCATTATGATACATCCGTTACCCGAGTCCTGACTGCTACTAGACTCTGCACTGTCATTGAAGCCTCTGCTTTGCTATTGACTATGCACTATGCCAACTGCACTGCTGCCAACTTTGTTGTGCACTGCTTAGAATCTGCCCTGCTACTAGCTATTGCATCTGTCACATTGGCACCTGACTGCACCAATTGCCGTTGATCCATCCTGCTGCTGCATGTTATGGGCTCCTGTAGCAAGTTATTGATTCAAGAGGTGGATATCGTCAAGAATCCTACCCATCTGTAGCTCTCTGGGGCTACCAAACCAAATCACCCCACCTCACTCTTCGAGGTATGGCTGCCAACATGGCGAAATATGATCTACTCATACTGCGGCTACTATTGCTCTGTTGATGCTTCTGCACTGTTGCTGCAACTACTACAATAATGAGTTTGATCTCCCTAGATCCAGAAGTACTATCTTCCATTGGGCTACTCCCTTTGAAATTAGACTCCCTCTGAGTCTCAATCTCCCTAAGGGAAATCTCTCTTATCCCTCCTAGAAACTCACACAGTCCTCCTGTACTGGAAACTGGACTAAAAATCTCTATGTTGGGAATCTCTTGGTTGGAATTGCACCTGCATACCGCAACTCGGCAATTCGCACTGTCTGTGTCATTGCAACTAGTTCTGCAACTGTCTTCCAGAAACTGACTGCAACTAGCTATGCAACTATCATTTGAATGACTAGCTGCGTCTGCTAACAGTGTGATCCTCTTGCTACTAATTTTGTTGGGCTCCTGTAGCAAGGATATTGATCCATGTGAGAAATCTGCAGCAACTGGATCTAATCTTCTGCTCTTCCATGGATCCTGCCCATCTGTAGCCATCTCTGCAAAAAATGTCAATTTCCTCCTCTTCTCCTCTGCCTAGCGGCTGACCGGATTTTCACACTCCTTATGGGCTAGAAGTTCCTTGAGAAAGGAATTCCCTCAGTCTGTGCTCTTCCTTCCTCTTGATGCTATTTGCACTAATAAATTGTTGCAAAATCTGCATCCCAGCTAGAGATCTGCTTTGCAAGGAAACTACTGCTACTCCCTCTGCCTCTGGTACTCTTCGATCTAGAAAATTTTATTCTCTGTCGACTCATTTAGAGAAGTAAACTTTCCACGAAAAACTTATCCTTCTGGCCAAGGAAATACGTTGCCCCTTGGGTTTCGAATTGCTGGCTATGCAGAAATTCGAACCTCCTTCTCCTCTTCTGCTATGAGCTCTCCAACTGACAATCTGTGCTCTGATACGATGTGAAAAATCAGTGACTTGATTCCTGCTGCAACAAACTGATGATATTTCTCCTATTTGTTAAATTACTTTGAACAAATTACTTGCAGTTTTCTACAGCAAACATCGAAATACATACATTGCAACCTACACAAAATAAAATACTATGGAAACTAAATAGGTTTCGAATCGCTGACTATGCAGAAATTTGAACCTCCTTCTCCTCTTCTGCTCTGAGCTCTCCAACTTACGATCTGTGCTCTGATACGATGTGAAAAATCAGTGACTTGATTCCTGCTGCAACAAACTGATGATATTTCTCCTATTTGTTAAATTACTTTGAACAAATTACTTGCAGTTTTCTACAGCAAACATCGAAATACATACATTGCAACCTACACAAAATAAAATACTATGGAAACTAAATACTACACTAGAGAGAAATAAACACACACACAATTACACCACTGTTTTTGGACCAATGTCATAGGAAAAACCCAACTCGGGAAAACCGGTGCAACAACTGAGTGTTTGATTGCTATGAAATAGTAAATCTGAGTACAAATCTATGGAAGCTCAAACCTAGCTTTCCATACAGAGAAAATAACTGACAAACATCTAGTGAGAAAAATCTTATTTCCATCGGTGATTCGACATTGACCTTAGCTCAAGATGAGCTTCCCCTAACTGACTCGATTCCTACTGCAGCAGAGTGATGATATTTCTCCTATTTGTTAAATTACTTTGAACAAATTACTTGCATTTTTCTACGACAAATATCGAAATACATACATTACAGCCTACACAAAATAAAATACTACGGAAACTAAATATTGCACTGGAGAGAAATAAACACACACACAAATACATCGTTGTTTTTGGACCAATGTCCTCGGAAAAACTCAACTCGGGAAAACTGGTGCAACAATTGAGGGTTTGATTATTATGCAGTGGTAAATTTGAGTACAAATCTATGGAAGCTCAAATCTAGCTTTCCATATAGAGAAAATAACTGACAAACATCTAGTGAGAAAAATCTTACTTCCACTGGTTATTTGACACCGATCTTAGCTCAAGATGTGTTTCCCGTAACTGCCTTTGCGCTGCCTCTACGTCAGCCTGCGAAGACTAGCGTCTCTCTCACTCTGTTGATCAACCGCTGCTCTTGAAACTCGATCTTTTGGGTCTCTGGGCTCCCACTCCGACTCCTGCCTCTAAAACTCGACTTCTCCTCGTCAAATACAAATCTCCCTCTGCAGCTCTACAATGCATCTTTGCACTGCGTCAGCCTCATGGAGTATGCTGTTTCCCTTCTATGCACTCACTGGACTAGAAAATCTTCCTTCTGACCCTACTATCCCTGCCCCTCTCTTACTGCTTTGAAACTACTGAATCACCTATAGCAACTCACAAATACTACTCTGGAATTCGATTTCCCAGCAATATTGAATTCCTGGTGGCTCCAAGTGTGTTCTACAACCCCCATCGAAGCTCTTCTTATAATCTCTCATTGAGGCTTCAACGACCAAGATTAAAACATAATTGATGGCTAAGATTAACTAGAACTCGATCCATGTCTTCCTCTAGAAGATTTCACCATGACTTAATTAATACCCTTTAATTAACCAAATTTTCTAAGTTTAAACTTAGGAACCATTAAAAAAAAGTTAATTATTTTAATTAAGTCGTCTCTAGGTGGAATTTCCAAAAACGATTTTTGGGTTTTGGAGAATACATGTATTCTAGCCTCTCCACCAAATTTCGTGGCTAGAACACAAACGATGCTACACAAATCAACAAGAAGGACGTTCTAGTGGGTTGATGTTATCATCCTTCTTTTCAACAGGGGGAGGCAGAGGAAGGTCCCTTGCTTTTCCAAGGGTAGCATCTTCATCAAAATTTACATCCTTGCTAAAGTTGATTTTCCTTTGACGTTGCGCATGTATTCTAAAACCTTTAGAATTATCACAATACCCAACAAATGTACCTTTCTTTCTGGTGCCTTCTAGCTTGTTCCTCTTGTTCTTCGCCACATGAAAGTACACGGGGCAACCAAATATTCTTAGATGACCAATATCAGGCTTCACACATGTAAACACTTCTTTGGGAGTTTTGTTACCCAGGGATTGATGAGGAACCTTGTTTTGAACATAAACCATTGTATTTGTGGCTTCTCTCGAAAGGAACTTTGGCAGCTTTTGATCTTGTAAAATGGTCTCGGCAGCTTCCATGATAGAATTGTTCTTTTTTTTAGCCACACCATTCTGGTCAAGATTATATGGTACAATATTCTCTTTCTTGGTTCCAGCCTCCTTGCAAAAAGTCAACAAACTCATTTGTGGTATATTCTCCACCATTGTTGGATCTGAAAACTTTGATTCTCTTCTATGATTGATTCTTAATTAGTTCCTTGAAGTCTTTGAACATGTCAAATGCTTCATCCTTGTGCTTCAAATAGAATATCCATGTCTTTCTAGAGAAGTCATCAATAAAGATTATGTATTAGAGATGGCCACCAAGGGAGTACACTAGCAAGGGTCCAGATAAGTTGGAATGAATGAGTTGTAGAATATCACTGGTCCTACTTTTGCTGGGGGGGGAATGGTCCCCTTGACTTGTTTTCATTGTCACATCCCGAACATACTCCATCATAACTAGCTTGAACATCAGGCATCCCAGAAACCAACTCTCTTACTTTAGGCAAGGCTTCATAATGTAGATGTGCCAACCTTTGGTGCCATAGCTCACTTTGGTGATTGATATTGTGGACCATAACTCACAGTGGTCTTCCATTGAATCTATAGAGTCCTTTAATTCTAAATCCCAAAGTGAAAGCATCCCTCATGCGAGATTCCATAGGCTAGGTGAGGACCTTTCCTCTTATGAAGGCTATTCTCACCCCTTTGTCTTCCAAGGCAGATATATATACTAGGTTCTTCTTTAGTCCCAGAACATACATAACATCATGAAGAAGAACAAATTCCCTAGAGTCGAAATGAAATTTGACAAAACCAAATCCCTGTATAGGATGAGTAGAGTTGTCTCCAAGGATGATCTTTAGATTTGTCTCCAAATTCCTTGTACCTAGAGAATTGTCTAGAAGCCCCACTATCTACCAACCATCATACAAATCTGGAGGAGAAGAACGAGAAAGGGAAAAAATAAGAATATGTTCAAGTTGAGTAGTAGTTGCATTATTTTCTTATCCTGAGTTCCTTGATCTCTTTTGTAGACGATAGCCTTCTTCACGATCTTCAAGAACATCTCTTCTTCTATCATCATCTCTCCTTCTTCTATCATTACCCCTTCTTCTATCATCACCTCTTCTGCTATCATTAAACCTGTTTTTGTTGAAGCCACGGTTGGACCTTGGAGCATCTCTCTTTTCCGGGCAGTCTCGTGCATAGTTACCATACTTGCGGTAGTTGTGGCATTCAACTTTGAAAATTCCTTTATGAATCATCTATTGGCATCCCTAGAATTCAGAGAAAGCTTTCAAGAGTTAAATGTTCTTCCTCTTCTTGTCTTGCACAGTAAATGCAAAAGGCTCTCCTTCTTCATGCTTTTGAATCCTCCCTCTCGAGATCATGGTGGATTATTCTTGATTGCACTTGCCAATAAGCTCATCAAATGACGGGAACTTGTCATTGTTTCTTATAGTAGTAATGAAGGTTTCCCAAATAGGAGGAAGACCTTGAAGAGTAACAAGCACCAACTCTTTGTTAGATATAGGCTCTCCAACAATTTGCAATTGATCCCTTATTTGGAATACTCTCATAACATAGGATTGCACATATTCCCCCTTGTTCATCTTCAAATCCTTGAGTTGATTCTTCAATGAGAGGATACGATTCAAATTGTTGACCTCATACATCTCAACCAACTTATCATAGATGTCCTTAGACTTCTTCAATTTTCCAAAATAAGTAAGCAAATGATCTTTCAAGAAATCAATAATAACTTTCTTGGCTTTGATCTCACCTTTCTTATACTTGGACTTAGATTTCTTCAATTTTCTAACATAAGTAAGCAAAGGATTTTTCAAGGAATCAATAAGAATTTTCTTGGCTTTGATCTCAACTTTCTTATACTTGGACTCGACAGCAGTGGGAGCATTTTCTGGTGGCCCAATTACTTTTCCTTCCACATATTTCAAGACATCATTTTCATCCAATACCACTTCCAACCCAACCTTCCAAGCAACAAAATTTGATGAGTCACCTAGCTTCTAAGAATCCTTAAAGAGGTGGACATCTCGACCAAGTCAAATAGGCTCCTTCGACTTCTTCCAGGCTTCAAAGGTGATTGCTTTAGTCTCTTCTCCTTGGGCTTGTCTTCAACTTCGCTCTGATACCATATTAATTTTCCACTGTTCTATGTTATTACAATCACTTAGCCCAATTCTTTGTTCAATTAGCAATCACTTTTAAACAAAATTAATCTTCCAATAGAAATGGGCAATTGTTGACAAAAATGTATATCCAAGATGCAATGTAAGACAATCAAGATCAATGACAAGAGACACAAGATTTGGTCAAAGACCAGGGAAAACCCCCACAAGGGGGAAAACCATTCCAACTTCTTCTATTAGATTGTCATTAAATGTTCAGTAGAGAGATATAATGATTCAATCCATCAACAAAAGAGTCGAAGTCAATTCTTTGACTATCCAAGAGATCAACCAACCAATATCCAATAGATGAGCCTCAAAGTCAAATTTGGTCAACATGTCAAAGTCTGCAATTTTGCCACAATCAACAACAATAAAAAATGCCCTAACCAGTCCATAAATTAATGGTCAAACTGTAAGAGCCGAAAACAGATGCAAAAAAAAACAGTAAGGGATTTATCATGAACCTGTAACATTTTCCTGAAACCTGACAAAATCAATTAACGGGACTGTTGAGGTACCTACTGGCACTCCTGCAGTTGAAGATGGTCTTCAGCTGCGTTGCTACAGTTACCGAAAGACCGAATCCACCCAACTAGACTGAGCAGAGCCTAGCTACTCAATCCAGTAACCTTCTTAGCAGAAGCCGACTGTTCCCCCGAGCCCAGAACCTCAGAACTCTCAAGCTCTTCCTGTGGCTTATTCCCCTCTCCTTCAGAATTCTTCCCTCTGGTTTTTGTGTCCCCTTCCCAAATACATGTCCCGTGGTTTTATTCTCTTGTTTGGCAGTGGCCGCCCTTCCATCTGCAGCCCATCGTTCAACTTGTTGATAACACGCCCTCTCTTACGTATCCCTCCCTTCTCTCATTTAAGGTCGTGAATGAATATTTTTTATGTTTTGAAACCATATGATATTTTATTAAATATTCTTTTAATATAACCTATATATCGTATATACCACATTAGGATTTAATATATCATTAAAACATTATAAACATTATTTTTAACATATCACATTGTTTTAGTATATATTTGTTTTAATATAACATTATAAACTTTAT
>APFE030968413.1:0-16139 GCA_000404065.3 Pinus taeda
GCATTCTTTAGCAATAAAGTTAATGTAGAAAAGCCCTAGCTTTCTTGACCTTCTTTATATCATCTTATTTTTACTTTTAAACATTTTGCATTTGATTTCATGGTCGTCATAATAACATTCCCCTTCAAGTTCAAACTCCAATGATGAAGGTAGTTGGGCTACCTCTCCAACCTTGAGGGTCATTCGTAAAATTTTTGGGCAATTTAGTGCATTTTGGGCTTATAAGTTTGTCCGCCACGCGCTCTGCCCAGTGCGCCGTGTGTCGGGTATGCGTTGTGCCACTAGCAATTTTGCACTCTCGCCGGGCTCCCAGTCCGCCGCGCGCTCTAAGTGTGTCGTGCCACATTGTGTCTACGACGCGCACTGTAAAAGTCGCCCAGCTTGCTTTGAAAAACAAGGGAGGGGGTTTTAGTGGTGAATTTAGGATGATTTTCTTAGGAAACATGATGGAGGGGAGGTGAGAATTACGAGGGGTGAGGGGGCAAGGGGAGGGGAGCAGAACCTTGGTGGCATCATCACAATTTTGCAACCCCATTTATCGTTTTTCTTGGTGATCTTTTCCATGGATGGCCTTGTGCTGCTCGGTACCATTTAAACATCTTATAAACACCATATCATTGAAAAAATTGATGTACAAGAGGTGTCATAAAGCCTACCTCTTGATTTGATGGGCTTCACAAAGATTCGAAACGGTTTTGCCTTGTTTTTGAGCTGGTGGACTGTGTGCACCGACACGCTCCTGCGAGTTCACCACGCACCTTATATGCGTTGCGCGTGTGTATTCATTCACTGGCGGGCTGGCTGTGTATGCGTTGTGCATGATGAGTGCGCCGCGCTTTTGCCTGTGTGCGACGCGCTTCCCAAATCACCTCCCAAATCACTCAAACGCTTACCAATCTCACTCTCCCACCTTATGCAATGTCTTTCCAAGTCTCCAATGGCACAATGGCTTTGCTTTGGGCCACAATCTCTATTTATAGGCTTGATAGAAACTGGTTTGATTTTTTCCTCTTTAAAAACCCATTTTCTAATGTTTGTGTTCTGCACTTTTGCATTGACCTTTAAACACACTCATTTTCGCTTTTTCCTTGAAATTTTGGCTCAAATGATGAAATCTTTGGCACATCTTTGCAGGGACTGTGTGACGGGGCCTCCGGCTATAACATCCATGACTACATATGAAAATGTCAAGTGTCAATTTCTAAATTTTTTTTCATAGTTGACATTGCTTGACTTTTCTTCAAACAAAGTTTTGACGAAGAGTCTATGTCTCTTGCAGTGATGATGAAGCTTTCTGCACTGTAGGTGTACAAGGTCTCCCTCTGGCCTGCACGACTTGTTTCTGGACAGTTTTTTCAAAGATCAAACTGCTGAATTTCTAGACTCAAACTAAAAATGACTCTGTCGTGAAATAGGACCAAACCTTGACTATCATGAATTTCATTGATTTTGGACCAAGATGTGAACCAACATGGGCCAGACATGAGGGAAACACACTAGCATGACTTTCTCTGTCAGGTCATGGCATGTCCCTAGCGAAATGCAACTGGAAGAGAGGAGCGAGACACCTAATCATGGAATTCATAAAGAGTTTTGATCCATGATGGAGGACTTGACGAGGCTGACTCTAACACGTAGGCCGAACATGGGTAGAAATGGGACATCCATCATATGTAAAGGTATTACTCATTCCATATCGATCATAAAAAGAGGACTTGCATGGGGTATTAGAACTCGTGAGATAGTACACTTAGGAATTGATGCATGGTTGGGTTGTGGGAATGCGCACATTCTACCACTCGAGGATAGAATCTGAAATTGGTTGGTATCACATAACTCTCGCAAATGCAAATAGGAGAAATACTACATGCCTCTCACACTATTTGAAGTTAGCAAAGGACCTCATGATAGTGGAAATATGGAGAAACAATTGGACCAAATACATTGGGGCACTTGATGAGTCACTTGTGAGATGAGGATGAAATCATTTGGGATGCATCCCCTCAAGGTAGTTTTACCCAAGGGATGGATATACTCTCCTATTTTTCGGAACATGAACTTGTGTAGGTTGTATGGTGGTGGCAACCCATGTCCCAAGTCTCTGTTTCTCATGTGTTGCATATTATCAAATAAAGCACCTACTCATGGTAATCCGGTCTATAAGCTTACCATCACAAAGTTTCCTTTTCAAAGGAACATGATGAAGACAAAGACCATCTCTTCCTACGTTGTCTAACAACCAATCAGGAGTAGAATTAGATTTATATCTCCTTCTACGTCAGTATCAGATGGAATAGGGTACAACTCACCTCATCTTGGCACACATGGTGCACCAGAGCATAATCATAAAAAAATTTAAATCTCCCCCTTCTTGTGTGGCTAGGAATCTGATCATATTTTAGGACTCCATCATTTAGTGGACATCTATATGCAATAACATTGAAGCACTGTATCATTTAGACCCTCACTAAAATCTATTGAAACCCACCCTTACTATTACACCTTAAGTTATTGATAGAACATTCCCATGGGATTATTTTGATGGATAGACTCAAGATACTCCATGTGCAGGAAGAGAAATCTTATTAGTATCCAAGAAGACATTTTTACAAGCTCAAAATGGTATTAGGCCACCGAACAAACAATTATGCAGAAATATACATTCTCACACACCTACTCATTTTTGCACTTGAGAAAAACTGTAATAGAAATATTGTCATCAAATGGTTCAACTCTACATCTCATTGTCACTAGAGCAAACTCATAGGTTTAATGAGGTCACTACACTAAAATCACTCTTTGATTTTATTGTAAAGGAACAAGATTTCTGAAAGCCTATCCAAGGAAGCCACTAAGAAAACTTGAGAAGTGCATAGTTAAAAACAACAGGATTAAGAATTGTATGAATTCTAGCACAGGTAAAAGTGCCCAATGATTTACAGTGATCTTGGGCGGGCTAGTTTTATTTTGATAGATACTTTTGAGTCATATGATGTTTTATCATATTTATATTGTTTTTTATGTAAATATTTATGATTATTTTTATGTATGAGCTTTGATGTGACTCTCCACAAGATATTTCCATAATCATTATGCAGATGATGTAACATGTAATTTTCTTTCTTGGTAATGGAAATTAAGTTTTTTTTGTTTTTTTTCTCTGAGAGAAAAAGAAAAGAAAATCATTGGTTAATTTTAACTTCAAATAAAAAATATAAAAATATTAGAATCATTGCAGAATATTGACAATTATAAAAGTTTCTTAATTTTTGACAATGTGGATGGCATATGAAACGTCCATTGAACAGGCAGAGTTATCCACCAGTGATATCTTATGAGAAAAACATTGTTTGTTTGACCAGGATCAGCCTTCAAGTCCTGGGAATGATTCAGGGTTCAAAGTTTGTCGAGATATGGCTTCCCCATATTATGAAGACGGATATAAGTGGACGAAGTACGGGAAAAAGTCGGTTAAAGGCAGCAGTTATATTCGCCACTATTTCAAATGTGCATACTCAGACTGTCAGATGAAAAAGAGAATAGTATGCTTTCAGAATGGGCAAGTGACCAAGATTGAATATGAAGGAGATGTTCATTAACATCCAAAGCCACAACAACCTCCTACAATGGCAGTTGGTGGTACCCTTGAAAGTCTCGGAAAACGAAAAATGGATGAACGTTTTGATGCAGTATCATCTCTACAAGGAAAACCCTGCAATCAACTCTTGTCAACCAGTCATCCAAATTTTACTGATGTCGAGTACTCAATGCCAAGGTGAATTTTTAATTTTTTTGACATTCTTTTCATATTTGCATGCATTTATGCGCTATAAAATCGGTACAAAAAATTTATAAATTCATTTTTGGGGTGGTGGTCAAATTACAGGAGTATAGATGTTGTAGAGGAAGAACACGTCCTACAAATAATCAGTGAAGATGATATTCTGGATGATGGATACAGATGGCGGAAATATGGAACCAAATACATCAATAAAAATCCTAATCCAAGGTACGGATATGTTCTGTATATTTATTTCAAATTAATAATGATAGATATTAAGTAACGAATCTTTGAAAATTACTACTCACTAATTTATTTCTTCTTGACTTACACTAATTATTATTTATTTCTTTTTGAAATACAGAAATTATTATAAATGCACAACGGAAAAGTGCTTCGTCAAGAAATATGTCGAAAGGAGTGCACGTAATACAGCAGCACTTATTATAGGGTACCGAGGAAAACATAACCATGAACCACCGAATCCGTAATGGTCCCTTAATAGAACCATCACCTCATTTCAACTCAATTGCATGGACTTGTTATTAAGCTGAAAAGGATGTTATAAGTTTAATGGCTGAAATTAGGGAAGATATTATGTTAATCTGTTTTTAATTTTAATATGGGAAATTAGGGATTATAACAGGCTAGTTTGTTTTTTATTTTTATTTGAACAAAGCTAGGTTTAGGTTTATTGTTATGGAGGTATATTTTTAACTATTTTACTCACTTTATAGGTTTATTATATTTATGTGCATTTATTTTTAAGTAATTTATTTACTTTATGTGTGTTTATTTTCAAGTAATTTATTTACTTTGTAGGTTTATTATTAAATAATATAAAAATTATTATATATTCTTGAAAGATAGGTTGATTTTTTTAAAATAAATTATTGATTATTCTGGTTGTTAAATTTCATATATTAATTATTTGATTTGTTAATAAATTTGACTTATCACTGGTTTATTGACTTTCAAATTACTAATGTATTGAGTTTATTAGAGTATTCCTGGAAAATCACATCATATTTTCAAGGAAGACTACTTGATATGGATCAGAGAAGCCTCAATTCAACAATTTATTGAGTGTTTATCTTTTGAAAAATATGTCTTTTTATTTTCTCTATTAGAGAGGAATAATGGCCAATCCAATAGATAGGAATATGGAAAGACACAAAACATACTTACATGGTGCTTACTGTTTTCCATCATCCTACCCTCATTTACAATCACACTATGCATCATTCCACAATTTAAGGACTCAGTTTTTATAATCTTAATACAAGAAATGAAGTCATAATATTTAATATTTCATTTAAAATAGCATCCCATGCAAGCATGAAGAATGGTGATAATTAAGGGTTTCCATCTATTTTTTAACATTTTAAATTTTGTAAAATTTCCTATGCCTAATGGTCTTGTGGATAGTCTTTATTTGTTTTCATGCCCAATGGTGTTAGGGACCGTCTTTATTTGTTTTCATAATTTATATATCAATTTCATATTTTCCCATTATTCAAGAAGAAGTGGAACCCAAATTTGATCTCTAGATTAGAAATTTATAGAGTACCCATTAGTTGATGATAATTACTATTTCTTATTTTCAAATGTTGAGTGAATACTTTCCTTACTTAGTAGTCATCACAGAATCAAGTTTTTTACTATTGTAATCATATTTAAAAATTCATTTTCACATAACGTGCACTTGAGTAGCATGTGCACTACTTGTTTTACATGGTTGATGCAACCCCAACCCTAATAGCCAAATCTCTTTGGAATTATTCCACTACTAAGACAAAATTCAAGGCTACTCAAGCCCCTTTATTTTTCCATTCTAGACATAATTTTTCCCTCAAGAGAGTTAGTATAGCTATGCCATCATAAGTATCAATTGGTTAAAATTTTCCCCTAAATCTTATACTTATTTTTATGCTTGGCCAACTAAACACCAAAAACTATAGCTCTCTTCTTGGGTTAAACGTGCCTTTATTTTCTCAACCATAAAATGGATCTAGTAAACCATCATTGCTCTTGCATCAACTAGAATGTTTTATCCGCATATTTTCATTTAAATTGTCTTGAAACCCAATGCTTGTTGCACACAAATTGACACCATTTTACCCCTCTCACCATCATATTTCATAGGTTAAATTAGTTATTTTATGGGTCATAACAAAATTTCAAGGTGGAAACCTTTTGATACATGAGAAGGATAACATATACAATTTCCAACTACCCCAATAAGTGAATTATTTGATACTTAGAAGCAATGTATTTTTAATTTTAGCTCAATTTTTTTTTTTAGAAAAGGTAATTTCAACCAGAGATCATTTTAGAACATTCCCACTCATGTATCATAGCCAATGTAGTTTGTCCACCCATTCATTCAATTGTTTGAAATTTTTCATTAACAATAAAAATATAATTATATCATTAAAAGTTTCCACAAGATATTCATATTAAAACTTATTAGAAATATATTTCATGGTTATATTTACAAATTAGGATTCACAAAAGAAGCTTTTACACCATGGCATTACTATAGTTATTATCTTCATATGTAAAAGTTCTACATTCTTGTACCCATGTGATGTAATGACTCGAGAACTGCTAACTTTTAGTAGTTTGCTAAGATCATCTTGTAATTTTTTATGAAAGGTATGAAAATCTAATAAAAAGGAGAAATTCCTATGTGATGTGTATTTATTCCTTTCATTGTTCCTATTAAACTATTGTGTGATTGATGCAATGTTTAGATTTTTTTTCCCTATTTCTCTGATTAATATTTTCCAAACATTACAACAATAAATCAATTATTTGAAACAAAAAACTCCAAGAACGTCTAAATGCATTAGGTTTAGAATTTCCTTATACTCATCTCTCATAACTTAAATTTCATTTCTAAACCTAAAGGATGACACTTGAGTGGGTTTCAAGAGTTCAAAGATCTTGTTAAAAGATTAGATCCTCAAGAAGACAAAAACCCTGAGAACATGTAATGGGGGTGAGCACAACTCTAAGGATTTTGAAGGTTTCCACAACAATGAAGGATTCATGAGGGAGTTAACTATTCCATATAATGTACAAGAGGGAGTTAGAAAGGGAAAGAACCAATACATCATAAGTGCTACTAAGGCCATGATTCATTTCCAAAACCTCACAATGTTTCTTTATGTGACACAACAATCTACATCCATAACTAGTTCCATGATGAGATCTTTGAGGATAAGACACTCACTGAGGCATTTAATAATGTGAAGCTAGAAGTGAACCATTTATCCAATAGGAAGGGTTTATTTTTACATTATAATAACACTTGAAAGACCTACAAGGTCTATATTCCAAAGAAATGAAAAGTAGTAGTAAGTAGTGATGTAAAGTTTGAAGATGAATTTACATCTACAAAGTCCCATAAACCTATCATGATGAAAGAGGATAATGAATGCGAAGCTTTAAAGTTTAATTCAAGGTCATAAGTGATTTCCAAATAAGTAAAACATCATCTAGGAACAAAGGAGGTAGAACCTTTAATTACTTTCAGGAAACATCAATAGTTCATTCAAACATTAAGGTATGCTTAGGAGTGTGTTGAGGCTTTGAATATCATATAAATAGAGAGAAGAAATATGAATAAGTTTGCATACTAGGAATTAGAATGAAACATCATATATTTGGAGCCTTCTAGATTTCGAAAGGAGTTATAGCAATATGCATGGTGGAGTAATCTTCCATCAAGAAGAATTATGTTTAGATCATAGTGACATGACTAAAAAGGAAGTCAATATTGAGTTTTAGGTCACTCTACAATATCAAGCTTGCAATAGATGAAAGAACATAAAAGTTCATAGTAAGGTTCATGACATGATGGTTCATGTAGAAAAGAGTGGACTACGAGAAGTCGTCTTTCTAGTCACCAATTGCACTTATAATAGAGAATTTATGGCTTTTCATTCATTTATGGGATACATGATGCATCAAATGGATGTGAAGAAAACCTTATTTAATATGATCATTGAGGAAGAAGGTATATATAGGAACCTTAGGGCTTTGAGGTAAATGGTAAGAATCCATATATATGTAATATTAAGAAATTTGTGTATGGGAAATAGTTGGGATAAAGAGCATGGCATTTCAAGATAAAAGGGTACTACAAGATATATAATTTAGTAGAAAATAAAAAAAAATTATTTTATATCATCTACTTTTGGGATTAGTTTTCTCATTTTGGTGTTGTGTATAGATGACCTTCTTCTTACATGTCCAAAAAATCTCATTGCAATATACCAAGTAGACATGAAAATTGACATTGAGATGAAGAACATTGGTACCATATATTATCCCTTGGGTTTGGTCATTTGGAAATTACTAAGGGACATTTTCCTTGGGTAGGCTGAGTATGTGTTTTATGGAGGAATTTTATCTTATGGCCACACCCATGATTACTAGCATAACGAAGATGACATCTTTAAATTCAAAACTCACGGAACCCTTGTTGCAGAAGTAGTTGATTGGTTCCTTCATCTAATTGGTCAACACAAGGAAAGATACATGTTTTTCATTGAACATCTTGATTAGATTCATTTCGGATCAAACGAAAGAGCATTGAGCATTGAAAAAATGTTAAATTCATAATCCTAAAGCTTATTTGGTTAGATAGATTTCTAGGATCAACAAAGCTATTTTAGAATAATAAAGATAATTCTAGAATTGTTGTTCTCCTATAGGACTTGTTAGTTCCTTATCATAATGATTATCCTTGAGTTTTTTAGCATGAACAAATGGAATTTTGATATGAGGCTACAAAGTTTATATATATGATATGCCTCTCAAGCTTTATGTAATGTGTTTTTATTTATCAATATAATTACATCTCCAAGGACACTTTTGCTAAACATATCATGGTATGAGAGCCACTCTAACAATAGTTTTATAGTGAGGAGAAGGCCATGATATATTAATGAAAAACAAATGTCTAAAACTGAAGCATAGCTTTCTTCACCCAAAAAAAAATCGTCAAGGAAGTACTTTAGTGATTCAATACAGTTGCTTTAAAGTTTGGCAATCTAGATCTATAATATTTTAATATTAACAAAAAATCTTTTGTGTAGAAATAAAAAGAATTTGTAGATCTCAAATATATTTTTAAGGAGATATAAAAAGAACACGATAAGAAGAGGGAGGTCATAGAAAAGGCTCTATATTGTGAAATTTCCAACTTCTTATGAATTGGGTTTTTTTTTTTTTAAATGAATTGAAAAATTTTCCCGGATGCGGGTGAACGGGATAGGCAACTGGATGGTGGCGGTAGGAGGAGTAGGCACGTGGAGTACATCCCACGCCACCTTGCCTCACTTGTTGTATGTCTTCAATACACCTGAAAGCTCATTCAAGGCCGAGTTAATGTGGCTCGATAATCTACACGGTTCTCCGGCTCTCATCCGATGGTGTTCCTCCTTTATAGTTCAGTTCCTTTCATTCACATGTTAAGGCTCCTCGCAAATGCAGTGCTCTGTTGGGTGGATGATTCAGGTTTTCATGTCATTTAGGCTCTCTCAATTCTCCGATAAATTTGTTAACTCACCCCCTTCAAGTCTCCTCTGTTTGGAAGAGAATTGTTGTGTGCCATACTCTTTTCGCTTCAGGCAACATCACTGTCATGTGGCAAAGAATGGGTTATCGTCGGGGTGGAGTTCATGGTCATCCCCTACACCACGCTTCTTCCTCCTTAGCGGATACATTCCCTCGCTCTTCTGCTAAAAGGCATCCTACTCCCAGAAGAGGTCGTGGTCGTGGCAGGGGACATAGCGTAGCAATATCAAGCCCGTATCACACTCATGAGCACTTGGCCTGCTTTCAAATCCCCTACACGCTAAGCAATCATTCTTTCATTGCCACTATCATGATTCAGCTAAGTGAGGGCACACGAGTCATTGTCCCAACAACTCCAACTACTACTTCGTAGTGAGGGGTGGAAGACATGCCAAGCACCTCTGAGAATCCGGGCGAGAAGGATGATCATCCAAAGAGTTCTCATTTACAAGTCAAGCCTGTTGTGGCACGTTCAAATCTTCGAGGTGAAGAGGACCTGCCGAAAGAAGAGGGCCTTTCCTCTAATGACGACAACCTCTCCAGTTTTGGTTGTCAGATTGTGGAACAATTACCTTCCATTGCTCAAGATTGTTGATCAAGTTATCGTTCTCTTTTTGCAGCTATTGTGTCTGTTCAAGGGGTATTGCTCAGTTGGTTTCTTTCTATGTTTAGTTGTTTTCTGTCTATGTTTATAGTTCGAGTCAATAATATCACCTTTGTTCAGCAGCTTTGGACCTCTAGTGAGTCTGTGTTTTTTCATGGCGGTTCTGGATTAAAGGTTCCGGTCAGAGTCTTAGCTCTAGTTGGTCTGGTGCTAGTTTTTATGGGTTATTTGTCAAATCTGCCATGTGAGTAAGCCATTTTCCAGGCTAGACCTCTCGAGGCTACCTCCTTGTTGTAGAAAAATAATTTGTACCAATAATAGGAGTAGACTTATTCGAAAAAGAAAAAAAATATGATTTGAAAAAGTTTAGGCCATCTAGTAATTTTATTTTGCCTTATAGCCATGGCATTAGAAAGGGGATAAATGATTTATTTCCTAAATAAATGAGTAGTACATGTTTAAAACTTGAATAATGGTCAAAATACTTTTTCCTCTTCAAATTATTAATCTATGGTAATATAAACTATCCAAATGAAAATTTATTATTGAAGATCTTAGGAATAGCTTCTAGTAAACAATCAACCTAATACAATTGGTAGTATCATGAGAAACATTAAGATATATTTTGTATTCGTGAAGTTGAAATCAACACCATTGGTTTCAAAAACCCATAGGAAAAATAGCCAACATCTAATGGCTTTTTGCGAAATAAAACCATACAACTTGGTTAAAATGTCTCTATTGAATTAGAGTTAGGGGGCAGGTTTTTATCCCCACTTTTAAAGATAGACAAGCCTTTGCATCATAGGAAAATTGGTAACTTTCAATATTGGTTATTCTTAAAAAAAAGATTTAAGTAAATAAATGAAAGGTTTAGATATATTTATATTTTTTATCTTTGAATAATCATTTAGATTATATAGGTTGATAGTCATGTTGATTTTCGAATGTGGACTTTTAAAATTCTAATTATATTATTAATAATGAATAGGTGGATTGTATGGATTTAATTATTGTAAATATTTATGGTATATTTTTAGTAGTAGTTAAATTTAGAAATTTATTTCAAAGGTAGTTATAAATTAAGTTCAAACAAATTGTTTATAAAATATTTTGACTATGAAATAAGGTATGGGTTTCTATGACAAGTCCTATTGATAAGCCATGGTATTGATCCATTATATTGTAACAAGTCTTATTTACACCTTAAAAATCTTCAATATGTTTTCTTATCTCTTTTTCTTTAATGTATATATGTTATGTTGTTAATAACAATAAAAATAATAAAGTTATAATTTAGTTAACTTTTTTTTATTTTTTAAACATTGATAATGTGAGATGATGAACTAACTATGTTGATATGTACTATCAATTCATTCCTATCATGTTTTCTGTCTCATTTAATTTATGTTACCCTCATAAGTAATTCTACCAATCTATATATATATATATATATAATTCATGAAAGACACATTATATTAGTAAGTAGATAAAGAGTACAAAATGACAGCTTGTGTGCGTAGGTTGAAATGATACGAGCTACAGAAAAATATTGTCTTCAACACACTCTTGTTCAAGAAAACCATCACATTTTTTTGTGTGATATCGCTTATAAAGTTAAAAAAATTGACCTTTCCTATTACTACTATTGGTAGGTCTCTCTACCTGAAAATCTTACTAACTATATTTTGCAGAACTTGACTTAACAAAAGAAACACTATATTTGCTATATAAGTGTCAGTGTCAGACCCACCAACATGTTAGGGGATCTCCCCAGTAACCATTCCCAAATAGACCTCAGATCATTTGGTGTAGGAGTCACAGCAGTGGGTCGTATGGTATCACCTTTATCGCACTTATGGATAGAGGAAAGTAAGATGTTCTTGTTGCTAGCAAGGGTGTGACATATACAACAAGGCAAGAAAGGTGCATGAACGATTCTAACACATGGAAAGTTGTATAAGTACACCCCTTACAAACCTGTGAAAGAACAGGGCCTCGAAGAGAACACACGAGTGAAGATACATCACAAACTGGAAAGAAACTTAGCTAACAATCCAAAGTGGTGGTTAAACCAACAACATATTTGAGTAAGATTCATACATACTTATATAGAAATAGTCCATGCATTCATGCGTAAGCAAGCAATACATATATCATTAGAGTAACCAAGATAGATGAGATACAATAACAACATATGCATGAAACATTATGGGTGTATTATATTAAGAAATGAAAGTTCCAATGATACAGTATAACCATGACTAGCCACTAGCCCCGATAGCAAAACATTACAGTCACTGCCGCCGTCTCCTTTAATTATTTTAAGGAAACATCAATAGTTCATTCAAACATTAAGGTATGCTTAGGAGTGTGTTGAGGCTTCGAATATCACATAAACAGAGAGAAAACATATGAATAATTTTGCATACTACTTGGAATTAGAGTAAAACATCATATATTTGGAGCCTTCTAGATTTCGAAAGGAGGTATAGCAATATGCATGGTGGAGCAATCCTCCATCAAGAAGAATTATGTTTCGAACATAGTGACATGACTGAAAAGGAAGTCAATATTGAGTTTTAGGTCACTCCACAATATCAAGCTTGCAATAGATGAAAGCATTTAAAATTTCATAAGATGGTTCACATAGAAAGGAATGGACTACCAAAAGTCTTCTTTCTAGTCACGAATTGCACTTATAATAGAGAATCGATGGCTTTTCATTCATTTATGGGATAGATGATGCATCAAATGGATGTGAAGAAAACCTTATTTAATATGATCATTGAGGAAGAAGGTACATATAGGAACCTTAGAGCTTTGAGGTAAATGGTAAGAATCCATATATATGTAAGATTAAGAAATTTTTGTATGGGAAATAGTTGGGATAAAGAGCATGGCATTTCAAGATAAAAGGATACTACAAGATACAAAATTCAGTAGAAAATAAACAAATTTTATATTATATTATCTACCTTTGGGATTAGTTTTCTCATTTTGGTGTTGTGTATAGATGATTTGCTTCTTACATGTCCAAAAAATCTCATTTCAATGTACCAAGTAGACATGAAAATTGACATCAAGATGAAGAACATTGGTACCATATATTATCCCTTGGGTTTGGTCATTTGGAAATGACCAAGGGATATTTTCGTTGGGTAGGCTGAGTATGTGTTTTATGGAGGAATTTTATCTTATGGCCACACCCATGATCACTAGTATAATGAAGGTGACATCTTTAAATTCAAAACTCACGGAACCCTTGTTGCACAAGTAGTTCATTGGTTCCTTCATCTAATTGGTCAACACAAGGAAAGATACATGTTTTCATTGAACATCTTGATTAGATTCATTTTGGAGCAAACGAAAGAGCATTGAGGAATCAAAAAATGTTAACTTCATAATCCTAAAGCTTATTTGGTTAGATAGTTTTCTAGAATCAACAAAGCTATTCTAGAATAATAAATATAATTCTAGAATTGTTGGTTTCCTATAGGACTTGTTAGTTCCTTATCATAATGATTATCCTTGAGTTTTTTTTCATGAACACATGGAATTTTGATATGAGGCTACAAATTTTATATATATGATATGCGTCTCAAGCTTTATGTAATGCGTTTTTATTTATCAATATAATTACATCTCCAAGGACACTTTGTCTAAACGTATCATGGTATCGGAGCCACTCTAACGATAGTTTTATACGATGAGAGCATCATGCTAAGGAGAAGGCCATGATATATTAATGAAAAACAAATTTCTAAAACTTAAGCATAGTTTTCTTCACCAAAAAAAAATCATCAAGGAAGTACTTCATTGATTCAATACAGTTGCTGTAAAGTTTGGCAATCTAGATCTATAATATCTTAATATTAAAAAAAATCTTTTGTGTAGAAATAAAACGAATTTGTAGTTCTCAAATATATTTTTAAAGAACTATAAAAAGCCCACGATAAGAAGAGTGAGGGCATAGAAAAGGCTCTATATTGTGAAATTTCCAACTTCTTATGAATTGGGATTTTTTTTTTTTTAAATGAGTTGAAAAAGTTTCCCGGATGCGGGTGAACGGGACAAGTAACGGGACAGTGGCGGCGGGAGGAGTAGGCGCGTGGAGTACGTCCTACGCCACCTAGCCTCACCTATTGTATGTGTTCAATACACCTGAAATCTCATTCAAGGTCGAGTTAATGTGGCTCGATAATCTACACGGGTTCTCGAGCTCTAATCTGATGGTGTTCCTCCTTTACAGTTTAATTCCTTTCATTCGCATGTTAAGCCTTATCGCAAATGGAGTGCTCTGTTGGGTGGATGATTCAGGTTTTCATGGTGTTCAAGCTCGTGGAGTAGCTTCTAATGATTTTTTGCAAAATAAAACCATACAACTTGGTTAAAATGTCTCTATTCACTTAGAGTTAGGGGGAATGTTTTTATCCCCACTTTTAAAGATAGACAAGCCTTTGCATCATAGGAAAATTGGTAACTTTCAATATTGATTATTCTTAAAAAATGATTTAAATCAATAAATTAAAGGTTTAGATATCTTTATATTTTTTTATCTTTAAATAATCATTTAAATTAGGAGTTGTCTATAATGCGACTTTTTGGAGATTCCGGTGACAGAATCCGGCGGAAGAAATGAGGTTAAATCTTGATTTTTAGCAGTTAAAATGGTTTTTTAACTGCATATTTGGATTCAACACCCTGGAAAACCCCTGGGAGCCATTGATTGTGCAGAAAATAGCTATCAAACTTGGGATTCCAATGAATTACTGCCGGATTTTGACCGGAAAAATCCGCCGAAAAGGCTTTCAAAAAGTTGCGTTATAGACTACTGCTTTAAATTATATAGGTTGATAGTCATGTTTATTTTCGGATAGGGACTTTTAAAATTCTAATTATATTATTAATAATGAATAGGTGGATTGTATGGATTTAATTATTGTAAATATTTATGGTATATTTTTAGTAGTAGTTAAAGTTAGAAATTTATTTCAAAGGTAGTTATAAATTAAGTTCAAACAAAATGATTATAAAATATTTTGACCCTGAAATAAGGTATGGGTTTCTATGACAAGTCCTATTGATAAGCCATTGTATTGATCCATTATATTGTAAGAAATCTTATTTACACCTTAAAAATCTTCAATATGTTTTCTTATCTCTTTTTCTTTAATGTATATATGTTATGTTGTTAATAACAATAATAATAATACAGTTATAGTTTAGTTAACTTTTTTTATTTTTTAAACATTGATAATGTGAGATGATGAACTAACTATGTTGATATGTATTATCAATTGATTCCTATCATTTTTTATGTCTCATTTAATTTATGTTACCCTCATAAGTAATTCTACCAATATATATATATATATTACTTAGTAAATAAAGAGTACAAAATGACAACTCCTGTGCGTAGATTGAAAATGATACGAGCTAAAGAAAAATATTGTCTTGAACACAATCTTGTTCAAGCAAACCATCACATTTTTTTGTGTGTGATATCTCTTATAAAGTTCAAAAATTTGACCTTTCCTATTACTACTATTGGTAGGTCTCTCTATCTGAAAATCGTTTTAACTATATTTTGCACAACTTGACTTAACAAAAAACCACTATATTCGATATATAAGTGTCGGTGTTGGACCCACCAACATGTTAGGAGATCTCCCTGATAACGAGTCCTAACTAGACCTCAGATCATTTGGTGTAGGAGTCCCAGCAAATGGTCATATGGTATCGCATTTATCGCAGTTATGGATAGAGGAAAGTAAGATGTTCTTGTTGGTAGCAAGGGTGTGACATGTGCAACAAGGCAAGAAAGGTGCATGAATGATTCTAACACATGGAAAGTTGTATGAGTACGGCCCTTGGAAACCTGTGAAAGAACATGGCTTGGAAGAGAACACACGAGTGAAGATACATCAAAAACTGGAAAGAAAGTTAGTTAACAATCCAAAGTGGTGGTTAAACAAACAACATATTTGAGTAAGATTCATACATACTTATATAGAAAGAGTCCAAACATGCATGCGTAAGAAAGCAATACATATATCATTAGAGTAACCAAGATACATGAGATGCAATAACAACATATGCATGAAACATCATGGGTGTATTATATTAAGAAATGAAAGTTCCAATCATATAGTATAACCATGA